>JAOWBL010000024.1:6913331-6949524 GCA_028564865.1 Zenarchopterus dispar | reverse complement strand
AAAAAAAAAAAAAAAAAGCCAGCTACTGCTGGCTCAGATTCTGAAGAGGAATATTCACCCTCTGATGATGATGATAAGAAAAGAAAAAAAAAAATAAATAAATAAATTAATTAATCCAACTACAGAACTGTCAGAAAGATACCTCTGTGTGTTCATTTAATGGCATTTTCAGTTGGTGTTATAAGCGGATACATTGTTAATAAAAAGATGTTTTTAATCTAGGAATTCTTTTTTAACCCTCTAGAGTTTTTGGACTCGTCGGCACGTTCAAATCCCATGATGATTTACAATGTCATACCAGCCATATGCAGCCTCTCTGAGTCTTTGTTTTAACTTGTGCCAAAAGTGGGGACTTCAATCTATATACCAGTTTTCAAATTGTATTGATAGACCAAGTAAAACAAGAGTTATTATAACTAATATACGGCATGTTTTTTTCTGTTTTTCATCATGTTTGGTGCAGAAAGAAATGGTAAAAACATGGCTTTTTCATGAAAGTGTTCACAAGTACAAGAAAGAAAAATAAAGACACACAAAAAAGAAAAACACAACACCCCTTTTTGTATTCGTGGAAAAATGCATGACATCAACCAATCAAAACAAATATATGGCATTGTTCAGAATTTGGCTGCTGGGGAATAAAGAGAACTTGTGGGAGTAAAAAAGACAGATATAGTGAGTTTTGGGACTCCAAGTGGATAAAAAAAAGGGAAAACCCCACCCTGCAGGTGTCAGGACTGCAATACGAACCTCTGCCTTGCGATGGACAAGAAATATTTTTCTTGTGGCACAAATTGTTTGTGTGGCATCTTATTTTGACACCTGATTTTTCTTTTGGAAATTCAAAAAATTTCACGAGGAATTACAAGTATTTTAATCTAAAAAGCATGTATAACTTTATTGTTTGCTAAATTTCTACATATATTTTTGAAATGCACAATTCATACTTTCATTTTAAGCTATAAAAATAGTTCACTAAACATGTTTTAATTTTTCACAGTAAAAAAAAAGTCTTACTTGGATTTGAAGTTTTGTGATTTTAGGTTCAATATGTTAATACAGTTTATCAAAATGAAAAAAAAAAATCACTGTGAATTCACACAGGTGAGGTTGTGCTTAAAATAATGATACAAAACAAGGTAAGGTACACAATTTTTAAGGTGAAATATAGATAGAAATTCAAAAGTAGTCAAAAATGGCTAATTACACCCAAGACTCCAGAAGGTTAAAATTATTTTTGTCAGTTTACAGCAGAACTACTCATATATACCACAGTTATATATTTACAACTGTGGCATGTTGACTTTAAATGGTCTGAGTCATGATTTTAGAGTTTAGTTTTGTTTTTAGGTGTAAAAGGTCCATCCATCGATCCAACAGCTGTGGTGTTTTGGTACTTTATTGCACCCGGAGATGGGTTGTGGCCCCTACTATGCAGTCTGGCTCTGGGGTTTGGCAGCCGTCTCCTGATGCAGACGGCTCTCTGTGATGGTGTTCCCTCACTTGTTCTTTTGTACCCAATATTTTTTTACATATTATTTATTTTAACCTTTGATTGTATTTTGTCATTGATAGAGATCGTGGTGTTTTTGTGTGTGTGTGTGTGTGGAGGCGGGGAGGGGTGTGGGGAGTGCTTTTGTTTTTATTGTTAAAGCACTTTGTGCTACATTTTATTGTATGAAAAAGTGCTATATAAATAAAGTTTGATCTGATTTGATTTAGAAATATTTTTCTGAATGTTGCTTGCAGTCATGGTTTTAGATGAATCCATAATATCTTCAAACCCATCCACCCAAAATTCAGCAAGGTTTGACATCACCTTCACCTTCTCTATTGGACAGTTATGCATGGACAAACATGCAGATATAAAGAATTGGGGACTGTTCAGTAAAGACATTCACCTTTCCCATTCCAATAGCTTTTCTAACACCAGGAATTATATGATTTGCTTTCTCAGTTACTTTAACAGTTGTTCCTCCTTTGCCATGGTTACAAAACACGTTTTTGGTTGTTATCATGGCATTCCCAGGGTTACTAAACATACTGCAGCTAAGTAACATGATGCAGGTCCCTAGACTAAGAACTTCAGTTGGCCCTCCTGTCATATTTGTTCACTGGCTGGTGGTGGGATTCAGCTGTGGGTACTTGTGGAGAGTTCAGGGGCCCCTGTTGTCCTGACAACTATGCTGGGAAACCAAGGTTGTTTGCCAAGAGAGACTGAAGGAACTGAGGGAGATTAGTGGAAAGCGTCAAGAAAGACTGGGAAGACTGAAAATGAATGAGCGACTTGGCAAGACATATAGTAGAATTTCAAGATTAGATATGAGAAGAAAAAGGAAAGAACTTCAGTAAATTGGAGACAAGTTCAGCAAGGTAATCTGAACAAGAAGTTTTCGCTTAGAAGAATCGACAAATGATACAGTTTGCAAGAGTGAAAGAGTGGAGAGAATGGAAAGATGATCAGACAGGTGAAGAGGAATGAGAAAAACATCAAAGCAGAGAAGATGAATCAAATTAGCTTTAGTGATATACTTGATAGTTTGTACTGTTTAATTGAGGGAAATGTCTCAAGATAAGATGCCATTATGATTTTACTGGTCCCTTGATTACTGTGATACAGAGAGAGGATGCTGTGTGTGTGTTTGTGTATGAGATAGTAAAGCACAGGAAATACCAGAGTGATCCCAGTGGGCTGTGATTTTAAAGAATTTATCATTAGTCTCTCCTCTCCTCTCTGAACAAATCATGCAGCAGTTTACCACATAGAGGCACCAAACAGTTCTGTTGTATAATCACTAAAACACTAAGGACATATTCCTCTGGCCTCTTGGAAACCTCCCATACACTCTGCCTGTTTCCTATCATGAGCCAACTCATTTATACCAGCCTCACATTCCCTGGTGCTTTTCGTTTTTTTTTTTCCAACTGTGAACTCCTAAGTAGTTTTTCTCAAGCCTGAATATATCCCTTCTCCCTCCATTGTGCCCCATCACTCTTTATGCTTACCCCTTCATGAGAGTGAATTTGATGTATCAAATGCTAAAGAACACACTCAGCATGGTTCGCCTTAAGTGGTTATTGTCTTCTTTTAATTAGTAGAAAAATTGAACAGGACTGAGACATTTTGAGTAACTTCACACCGCAGCATACATGTGCAACACACAGAGAAACTTAATCACACACAAGAGAGTCACATGTTCTTTAAAAAAAACAAACAACAACAACAAAAAAAACAAGTCATCAAAAGTTTGGTCATTTGAAATGGTACATCGTCTAACTTTCCCCAGTTTAAACAAACATGAAACTAAGTTAAAGCTAAACATGCATATTTATTGAATACAGTTAGTGATGAATTGTACATTTGAAAGTAAACAGACATGCTTCCTTTGTGTCAGTTCCCACAAATGCCACATACACCAGGGGGTGTGTGTGTGAAAAGGAAGTTTATAGATCCTGATGCTGATGTGGTATGCTCAACTGATGTGCACCTTTTGGTTGTGAAAAGGATACTGCCCATGTATTTCTTTAAATGACATTCTCATATTGCATCTTGACACATGGTATACTGTGTAAACTGTGAAACTATTAGACAGATGACTCTATAGTACACTGACACACACTTTTCTTGTGGGGAAAGATTATATTACAAAGACAGAAATGACATATACAGAAAGTGACTAGGTGTGTAACTGTACTTGCACAATGACTGCTTAGTGTTATCTGTGAGTTATTACACTGCTGAAACATGAGAACAACTGTTGTCCATGTGACACCTCATCACCTGATAATGTAGTTCTCACAGCTGACCATCTGTGGCTTGCTTTAATTTTATGGGTGTCCTTTATCTCTATTTGTTTAACGTTGGATGTTTTAGGACTTTTTGAATTGACATCTATGACATAATAGCTTACTTTTGTCTATCTTGTCCTCTTTGTTCATCCCCCAGTCTTTCCAATCTGCCTCAAAACAGGGAGGGCTGTTTTCTCTTACTGGTCCTTGGCACAGATTTAATTACTTGTTTGTTTAGTTTGTCATATTCTAAACTTCTCTGGCTCTGTCTTCTGCTGAGAAAAGAGATTTTCTTCCCTCTCCTCCTCCTTTCAGCATTCCATCCAGTCCACTCTGCCCTTCACTCCCTCACCCTTCACTGCCTGATATTGTATGGAATCTGTTGTTTACCTTTTTTACCCAAGCTTTTCTATATTCAGTTCTGATACACTTTCTGTTCAGTTACAATTTTCTCCTCTGCTACCTCTGTCATTTCTCCCACTATTTACCATATTCTCCAGACCAAATAGCTTCAGTGGTCTGTAATGCTCTCCAGGGGAGCCTGATTTTGCTCTCCACCCTGTCAAATACTACACAGATTTGTCAGTTACTCATAGGGTGGATCTCAGCAAATCATCTTTTGAGTCAAACAGGGGATGCCACTCACAGCTTACTTTAAATTTGATCTGCTAATTTTAAAAGAAACTTTAACATATTTGTTATGAGTGTGAGCAATGATCCACCATCATTCCAAAATACCTTTCATTGGTTTATTGCTGCATTGAAGATACATTGCTTATTTTTGTTACTCAAGGTGTGTGCTTCAATGTTTTAATTTAGGCCAAATTTTTTTGTTGATTCACTGACTGATAAGGAAAATGCCTGCAAAATAGGCTCTTCTGGGTTATCCTCCAGCAACACCTTTAGTCATAGACACTCTTTCTCTGTCATTACTGTCTCTTACAAAGATGAAGTCCGCTTTGTTTTGGAAATTATGTCTCCAGGGAAGTCTGATCAGGTCCTGGTCAACCACATCCCAAACAGTGAGCCTGATTTTCCTTTATATTCTGCAGATTTCACATTGACAGCAATAGTTGGGATCATGGACCCTCAGTTAATACAAGATAAATGCTTTTATCCAGCAGCATCCATTCTAACTATCAAAACCCTTAGTTTTTCTTTTGATAAATAACTGTCCAAAGATGGCGAAACCCATAACTTGTTGAGATTCTTTGACACTGCAGAAATAAAGTTTATATTTACTATGGCAATAGAAAGGTTTAACGTGTATTATCACTTGTCAATTATTTATTTTATATGTAGACTATATATTATTCATTGAGGACAGCAAGGAAAGAATTTTGCTGTGCAGGGAAACATTTTTCTTTACTGTCTGCACATGACAAGCTTTGTATGTTGAATCTTAAAGGTTGTACTTCATTAAATCTGATCTTGGGCTTTAGGCTACTGTATGTAACACATTAGCCAAATGAAAGTTTTTGAGTGGGTCCAGTACAGGATACACAGGGAGTTTGTTTTGCCAGCTTAAATGCTGTTGACTTGGACTTGGGCATGATTAAACTATTTGTGTAGCAGGCCCTACCATCACATCATTAGTCATATGCACAGAGCTGACCATACACCATAAACTGAGCTGGAGTTTCACAGAGTGTGTTTAACAATAAAAATATGGTTTTACTTATTCTCTGTCGTTGGTGGCAGAAGAACATTAATTGTATGTGTAGAAGTTGCAGTTTCCTACATGCATTCTACATAAAAATAGGTTCAAGTAAGTTTAACTTCAGCTTTCAAAAATAAATCTGGACTCAGTGGGAGATGTACCATCAGTAAATGTACTACAAACAAAACTCCACCTTTGTCCATTGCCCTTTTCATATGGTATTACTTTAATCTGACATCACAGGGTGAAGTATTTGCTAAGTATTGTTCTCAGTAGAAATGACAAAGGCAGGATATTACACCCTCTTTCATAAGCCACAATACTTATTGAAGGAATTTTGACTTTCTTGAAGAATTCATCCCACATCAAGAGTCCACAAACATTTTTTCAAACATTTGGTTTCTGTGTGTTGCAAACAATGCTAGCACACCAATGCTATTTTGAGTAACAGTGCTATATTTGTTCCTCTTTTCTAAATCTTATTTGTTATTCTTTCTGATAATTTAGCCCTGAGATCCATATTTAAGTAACACAGAGAGGTTTTCACAATAACACAGTTTTGACATCCATGTTTCATCACTTAAGAAGAGCAGGAAAAAAGAGGTAAACAATTCCTAGTTTTAGGGACAGGAGAATGTGGTTGATAGGTTGGAAAGTTTTCAGTTTAATGACTTTATTGTGTTTTAATTTCTAACTGGTACATAGTAAAACATCACTCTATTGAAAGTGTGAATGCTGTATAACAGCAGCATGAATGTGTTTTTGATGTAAAATGCCAAGACTCCAGTGAAGATATTAACTATAATGCATAAACATAATGGTTACCGCAACTTAAAGTTCTTAAATGTCTCATTTGACCTTTTTGATAGTCTGTCAGTTTCTAACTTCCTTCTTTCTCAAATGCCTAACCATTCCTCATAAACTTCCATATGTGTCTGCACTCCAGACTGTTGCAGGAATGTGTTCGCCACTGGGGTTGCTCCATGGACATTGTATGAGCAACACACACGATGGGGGAGGAAAAATTACTTTTTCAGCAGTCAGGTCTTGCTGGACTTATTTTGCCCATGTTTGGAGAGAGGAAAGGAGTGTTTTGCACAGTGGAGATGCCTCTGAGCTCCCCACTCTCCAACACAGACAGAGAGGTAGACTAAGAGACAAGTTAAAAATAGAAGTGGGAGCCCAGGTCAGCTTTGAGCTGAGTGTATGGAATTGGGGAGCTGAGGGGGGAAGGGAGAGAAAAAACACAGAGAGGTAAAAGTTTATTTTACAAAAAAAGAGTATAAATGGCTATGGTAAATATAAACATTAAATAAGCTGAAGTGTGCACCAAGCTGCTGTGCTCATACATTTGACACACTGTGAAGGGATGAGAATTAGTGGACCTGTTAGGGATACGTGTGGGGTGACAGCAGGGGCGTGGGGGGAATCATATGCTGAATGAGAATTTAAACTGGGCAGTGAATTGTTGTGATTGGCTCAAAATCTCATATAGTTATAGTAATTTACTGATGTTTGAGGTGGGGGGTCAAAATAATATATTTGGAGATGATGGGGGAAATATCAAAGCAATATACAAATAGAGAAGGGATAGTAAAGTTAACAGCAATTACAACAATAGCTTTTGCCTCTTGTGCCATTATTTATTTAAAATTTGTTATTTTATAATAAAACACAACTGCATTTCTTGAAACAACACAAGGAAACTGGATGAAAGTGGATGGAAAGAAAAATCTCCCAAAATCTCTTTTGAAATGACAGTACAAGGGAAGTATTTCCTGTATATTACCACTCTCAGATGGTTCAGCATGTAGCCTGGTGCAGAGGAATGCCTGAATACGTGATGGGAAGGGCTTCTCTAGCTACTTCTGTTATATTAATTTTAAGTTAGTGCATACGATGTTTCAATGTATTAAAAGGAGTCTGCTTGTCCAAAATAAACAAATCCTTTTGTCTCTGGCTCAGGCTTCAAGTACATTCTTCATGAACATGGTGCTAGGATATTTCTGAAACTTATCCTGATGGTCTCAGGTGAGAAGAACCTGCAGACAATGACTTTAGAATCAAACAAATTTATTTTATTAAGTACAATAAAACACAAGCAATAACTGCAGATATCTGGAGACCCTTTGTTCCTGCTGACGACAATAACAAAGGAAATCTAACAACTTACAGCACAGAGTTTCTTAAGTATCACATAGCCCACCCTACTAGACTCCTCCCTCATGTATATTCAAATATTTTCCCGTTCACCAAGAAGAAGCATCTTTTTTTTCTATCAAATACTTGACTGTTGATCTCTAAAAGTAGTTATCACTCACTACTGCTATGACAGGTTAAACTCTTCAGCATTATGATATATTTGAAAAACATAAAAAGGTTTAATGATTGCATGCACCTTTAATATGATTACATAAACAAATGACACACAGAAACAGTTAAAGCATTCCCACAATACATTCACATTATGTGCATGTATGTTCATGTCTGATTTTATAAACTGCATGAATACCTCTGACTTCTTGTTTTTTTTCCCATCTGCATTAATTGGTGATGACAGTGTGATTTTGTCTCTTACATGTATTACTTAAATAAAATATGACATCAGTGTTTTCTCTTTTCACACCCATAACTGCCTTGAGTGGTGGCCTGTTAGCTTCCTCCTTCCTCTGAAGTCATAGCCGCCTAGGTTCGGAGGTGGACTGGAGTAGAAGCATGCAACTTTTTCCTGCTGTTGCTGTGTGTGTCTGTACTCTTAGTTAGGGAAACTTTTACAACTTCTGATACTAAACTATTCTACTACAGCATGTACAGTAATGACACATGTGGCGGATAGAAAAAGCTTACTTTTGTTTACATTTTGTGATAATTGCTAAGACAGAGTTCTTTAAAGTTGTCACCCTTTTTCAAGTTATTGAGCAAAGGAACAAAACCTTTGTCTTTATATGCGAACATGAGTTTTAACTGTTGTCAAACATTGTTTTCAGATCAAATGCAAAGAATGTCAGAACAAAACAGCTGCTGATTCATATAGTTCCTCATCAAAGATGGAAAACACAAAAAAAATCATATGATTCAACTTCAAAGAATGTTTATTTTTATCTGACACAATAAATTATTTGTTTAATGCATTTATTAACTTACCACTGAAAAATACACACCAGCAGTTTAGATGTTTTATACAGCAAGTAATGCCATATTAAATGTGTGGCTGGAGCTATACAGTAAAAACGACAGTGAAAAATAGCATAGACTAAAATATTATGCATCACAGTACAATACACTGCATAGTGTTATAGTTATGAAATTATTTAGTTTGGCTCACGTCTTTTGGCTTGGTCAGACCACAAGACCTCCTCTACCTCACAGGCCATGCTTTGCCAGGCAATGGAGAGGAAAAGCTCTGTTGTGGTTGATCTGGCCTTGGTAAACCTCTAAGCCAATGTCACCACAGGATAATTTCATGGTCTGTAGGAAGTTTTTCCTGGTAAAGGGCTTTGTCAGTCATGGGCCTTCCACTATGCAGAGAAAAACTCCTCTGTTGGGCTGAGAAAAGAGTGATATGGTGGAAAAATGGACATTTTCAAATTGCCAGCTGAATCACTCCAATATTTGAACAGCCCTGTGAAATTGATGTAGTTCCAAAACCACAATTACAGCTGAAAAACCTGGCACTAGATAAGTACTGAAATAAAAATTGTCTTAACTCTGGAAAACCCAAAAACCTTTTTTTTTTTTAAATTTTTACTTTTTATACCAAAAAATGGTGGTCAAATTTGACCCCGTGGGTTATCCAGGGTTAAATATTACACAAGCACAATTCTTTAAAAGACAATGTGTGCTCTTTACTATCCAGAAATTCCTTGATTGATAAACCAATGAAAATGTTTGTGAAGGCATTTTTATTAAAGTTTGTAAAATCATTAAAACAAGTTAGGAGGTGTTTAAAATTTTAAATGAAAACACAATGCAATAGTTTGTAGATATCAAAGACTTATCATATTCAGAATAAAAATGTTTAGAGTGAGTACAATTTCATCAAAAATATTAGCACATTTTTAATTAGATGCCACCAATGTGCCTCAAAAAAGCTAGGACATGGGAAACAAAAGACTGGAAAACTAAGTAGTGCTAAAAAAATGGAGGGAAATCTTAAAACTAATTACTCTATTCAGCAGCAAGCCTGTGATGTGATATGGTGCAAAAGGAGCATCTTGGAGACTCTCAGTAAAAGTGGGTAGAGGTTCAATAATCTGAAAAAATAACACCTGCCAATTGTCTCTTAACTTATTGCTCAGTGTAAAATTCTATAGAATACATTATATCTTTAAAATAATATGAGATTTTTAAAGAACTCCCTGGGTGCCTGGGATAAAGCTGGAAATCAGCATTGGATGCTTGTGATCTTTGGGCACTGAGGTTGCACTGCCTGTAAATCAGGCATCTTTTCATGAAGAAAATCACTGCATGAGCTCTGGTGCTTTTCTGGAAATTATTGATAAGGAGCACAGTACTCAGGGAAAGAAAAAGTCACATGTGAACATGAAAGGATATAGAAAAAGTTGTCTTTCTTGCACCAAAGGTGCACATGGAAAACTATAGTGTTGTCAGACAAACCAATATTTGAAATTTGCACTTGAAACCATGAGCACAGTAACAACCTGGGCTAAAGACTCAGAGCATCAAGTTTTGTTATCAGCACTCTGTTTAAAAACCTGCATCTCTGATTATATGAGAGTGCATTATTGCCAATGGAGTGACTGCTTGCACATCTGGCAAGGTCGCATCATTGCTGAAAAGCTTATACAGGTTTTACAACAACTCACGCTTCTATTCAGACAATATCTTTTTCAGGGAAGACCTTACATATTTCAGCAGACAATACTAAGCCACATACTCTTATCATTGCATAAGCACAGCTTTGTAGAAGAAGAATGAGGGTGCTGCATTCCCTTGCCTGCAGTCCAGCTCTTTCACCTAATGAAAACATTTGGCACATCAAAAAACATAGAATAACACAAAGAAGACCTGGAACTGTTGATTTGCTCTTATCCAATTTCACTCAAAATGGCAAGACATTCCTCTCTCAAAACTCCAGCTACTGGTCTCCTAAGTTGCTAGATGTATTTAAAGGAGAGGGAATGCTACACAATGGTAAACATTACCCGAACCCAATCTTTAGAGACCTCTTGCTGCCACCAAATGCAAATTTACTTTCTTTTTCTTTTTTAAGACGATATATTTTATAATTTTTAATGTTTTATGTTTTCTATGGTCCACTTCAATAAAATATGGGGTTATAAAATTTCTAAATCGCTGCATTCTGTATGTATTCACATTTTATACAGTATCCCAACATTTTTGGAATTGGATTTGTAAAGGTCTTGAAGTGAAGAAAATGTTTAAATGTTTGCAGAGTAAAAAGTGTCCCACAGTGCATTATATCCTCTTTTGCCAGTTGGTTTCCTGTGGGTGGACAATTTGCACATGCAGTTATGTCTCAGATCAAAAGTGACCTTTACATGTGAATGGTAATCTTTAGGAATATTTAAGGACCAACAATCCATAAATGTAGCTTGGCACCTTCGCTCTGAATGCTGGTAGAAATGGTGCGTCTTCATTTATTATATTAGTTTTTTTCTAATTTTATTGCTTTCCTCTATTATAATTTTATCCACTTCACGGAGGAGAGAAATATACTTCATGAAGTACATGAATGCTGCCTGTTGCATACCAACCAACAAAGTAAAAATGTACTATCTAATGATATTGGCACTTTTCTTGTGTCAGTGCTACACATTGGACATGTGGACGAATGTACCTCTAATACTTTTCTAATTGGACTGAGCTTGCGACTACTTATTCAGAATCATACTGGTACTTTTACTTAAACTAAGGACTTTAACTTTATGTTTTCTCAACCACTAGAGAGAGAGAGTTTTGTAGTTATTTTTACCAGATTGTTGCTCAACTACTGTGATTGATTTAAATAGCTGCAAAGCAAGCACACATTTTGGAAAGTTATACATAATGTTTCCGCAACTTGCATATAATCAACAAAATCTGATGTTAACACACAGTAAACACTTGTCAACATTATCAACACAATGAAAAATGTGAGAGCTCTGCTTGCCTGCCTCCTCACACCCTGGACCAGCATGCAGTTTGCCAGAGTGGGTACACAATATGGTTATTGTGTTCCCAGTACGCTCACACACTGACTGTCTTTTGGTGTGCTTTGTTCTTTGGGTAAACAGAACAACGGCACACTTGTGTCAGGAAAAAATAACTCAGTTATTTAGAAATGCTTAGCTGGGCTTCTTTCAGTCTGTATGCTAAACTGATGTTTTCTATACTTTTTGTGTAGCTGACTAAAACAAACAAACAGTCTAACTGATAGTTTTCCTCTCCCAACTCTTCGCACACATGCACACACAGACCATTCACCTTTGGCCATTGTAATAGCAGCTAATGGCCTTTTGATACCCACCTGCAGATGTTGTTGACACTGTCCTGCAGTGAAAGATTTACATGTATTCACATTCTCAGAGACACACACAGGGATATAGTTGTACTTGACTCAGAGATGTGTAAAGATTTGACAATTTATTGCTCTGCGGGTCAATTATACTCTCACATACATTCCACTGTTGCCCTGCTAATACATGTGAATCAAGATAATCTTAGAAGCAAAGCAGGCCAGATGTCACTCTCAACCCTGAACTCATTGATTTTTGCATTATAAAGTGGCTTGTTTGCCCTTTGCTTTGCTTTTTAATCTCACATTTTGACTCATCGAAATTGCGCAAATGAAAATACAATCATTGTTTTCTTATTTGAGCAATGAAGTGGTATCTCTCTGGTTCCACGAAAACATACCATGAATTGTTGAGTTGCCACAGTGATAGTCAGCTGACTGCAGGGTGTGGTAGGACAGGTTTTCACCTGTAAAATGCCAAAAAAAGGAAAAAAACTCATAGCTGTGAGCGGCTATAGTTTCATTTTATTCACAGATAGGCTTCATCCATGTATGAGAAAAACATTCTGAATACTGGAGAATGTGTTGCACTATATCGTCCTGTTTTAAAATACCTACTATAAACATGCTAGGAGGCAAAAACAGGAAGAGAGCTAGATGAAGAGCGAAATGACAAAGCTGCATTTATCAAAATTGGGAAACAAAAGCATTGCAGTGATACTTTGAACTACAGGAAAGCATGTTATACCTTAGACAAAGGACCAGTACATCATAAACCATGATTTGAATATGCTGAAAGTTTGAACCATGCATACATTGAGGACTAGACTATCCCACAGATCTGGGGTGGTTACAAAGCAATCATTAACCTCTTTGTTTTAATCTGAATCTTGAAACATCTAGAATCAACTGATGTGTTGATTGCAGTGCTCTCATGGGAGTGTGGCAATGTAAAACACCTGATAAATATGATGGCACCAAATCATAAAAATTTTATTGCTGACTTTAAAAATAAGCCATTTAAATCTTAAAATAATCCATAAATGAGCAGAGAGCGGGTCAAAGAATTTTAACATTAGAATTATGATCATGACTTTTTTGAGCCAGTTAAGAGATGAACTGCTGCGTCTTGAACTATTTACAAATGTTGTGGGGCAAAATGATTAGTTGGCTCACAGTGTATTGTGCTAATCTAATTGAGAGCTGATAAAAGTGTGCATAAGCCTTTTCATGTCTATGGAAGGGAGATAAGGCTTCACCTTGGCACCAAGTCACAGTTGGAAAAAGCTTGTGGACCAAATATCTCTTCAACTAACCTGCTTGTGTCTGTATGTTCACAGGGCATTATTTACATATGATGGGTTCACCAACAAGCTCAAACTGGCCGACTCAGGAGGTAGAGTGGAGTGTCATGCTTTTTTCTTAATGCACCTATTTATGAAAGAATACAATTTGTCAGTTTCTTTACTAGTTTGATTAAAATTTAATGTACATTTGCACTGTATAATGCACTGCATTGAAATACTCCAATAATTTGCTCTAAAAAAGCCCAATGTTCTTGTGCATTCTTTTTTGTGCAATCTATATGTTTGTTTTCTTTTTTTAAAATAGCAGGTACTGTGGCAGAACTGGCAGGAAAGTTTCACATCTCAAAGCCTCAATATGGACTCTGCAAAGTGGAAAGTAAAGAAACAGGACCCACTCGGATTGCTATGATCAACTGGGTGAGTGCCAGAGACTCTTTGTGTTTTGGTTTACCTCTCATAAAACACATACCAGGACAAGTTAAAGAAACACATCTATACTTCATACAAAAGCAATAACACACACACGCAGTCATAGACTTGCATTATTTCAAAAACAACAAATGCATAATTATATAATAACTGAAAGGCTCACTCAGAGATATTAAGCTCTTGATATGATGCTGCTACACACTTCAAGAGACCAAAGATGGTATGTATGTCATTTACAAGGGCACCACTATGAATCTTGTCCTTTTCCTTGTTTTTTCCTTGTCTTTTTTTAGCTCTCTCAGACAATTATGATATGGATGCAAGTGCATACATCCTGTGTTTGTCTGCAGGTTGGCCACAATGTGGATGAACACCGAAGGACAGAATGTGCGAGCCACATTTCAGCCATCAAAAGTTTTTTCAAGGTACAGTGTCTTAAATGTGATTGATTAACGCCTATAACAGCCTTTTGTACATGCCAAATGGTGGTACAGAAAAAATGTGCACCACCATTTGGCAGTTTTTTTTCTCTTATTTTTTCCTCTTAGCCTTTCTTGGCTTTACTGTTAAGCTGTTAACGAAGATTGCATAATCTCTTTCCACCCCACCAACATTGAGGGTCAGCTGCAGAACAGTATTCAGAGTAAAGACTATATCTTATTTCTGGTTGACATGTTCTTTCATATTTGTTTTAATGCCTGAACTCTACACTTAGTACCCCAGACTCTATATTTATACTGAATAGTTTACTTTGTATTGTTTTGAGAATTTCCTCTTCTCAGTCTCCTTCCTGTGCTGCTGGTGAACTGGCCCATTGGTCTGTCTGGCACTACTTAGGAGGGTTGGGGGTACTTTTGTGTTTTGGGACAAAAGCTTACTTTTTTGTGATGCAATGTAAAGTTGCATTACAATCTTTTATTGTATTTATATAGTGCTTGAGTCCAAGTAGGAACAATTTAACCAGCCCTGAGTTTTCATAAAACTAGTTTCCATAGAACAGCAGAGGTATCTGTGGAATGTTTGACTTTTTAGTTTTTCTATTTAAACCGCAAATGTCTGTGATTTTGTGGGCCACTCATCCCCTTTTTAAATAGAGCACCCCTGTGGCTTTGTGTACTTTCATCTGGAATTTTAATGATGGAGAGAAATAATGACATGGTGTACCTGAAAAAGAACCTTAGAAACCTTAAAAAATGCCCTCAGTCTGTATATTGTGAGAAAAATGTGACCTCTGACCTTAGCAAACACACATATGTGACAGCTGGACCAGTGCCCCTATGATGCCAATAACCTGTGATCACTGTTGTAAATGATCACTGTCATCTCTATAACAGCTATGGTTTTAAATGAAAATCACATTGTTATTTTATCTGAGATTAAAATGTAAGAATGTTGAATTCTCCATGCCTCAGTGGTTCCAACTTGGAACTATTAATTCAGGCATAAAGAAAACATATATTTTACATAGTTATGAACATTTTCATAGCTATACATGTGGATTTCATTTTTGTAGAAATACCTGGACCTAAATGATCCAGAAATGGTACATAATTGGACAAATCTTTCTTTTATTCATTCCATGTCCCTGCAGACATGACAATTTTCACATCGTAAGGCTGCATTGCCTCCTTTAATTGCCTTTTTAGCTTTTAAATACATTACTCAAAAATAAATTTGCTTAAAGAATGCTTAAAACACAAAAGAAGCTTATAGGCAATACTACAGACCATCAATTTCTCTTTGTAATTATTTGGGGTTGATGTGTGAAAAATGACGACATTTGTTTTAATATTTGTGTCAGTTCTCAGAGGGGACTGAATCATTGCACAGCATAAAGAATTTCACATAAATACAAACTGATAGGTGTGTTTGTACTTTTAAGCATAGCGGGCACTAAATGACATTGATGACAAGCACATTTCTATCTTTGGATCAAAATTTATATTATTCTCCATGCACTGATCAGGATGTGTATTTGAGTGGAGCTGTAATTATGACTTAGAGATGAACACTGTATTAACAGATAAGCCTGCTAATAGAGGAATTGTCAGTTATTTATTTATTTTTTCTATTTTACTTAATTTTTTTTTGCAAATGACAATCTGATACACCTTTCTGTGTCTGCAGGCTTTCAATAGGACACTTTTTCACAATTAGCTCTATTCAGCTGATTAAATAAATACATTAATTAGAAAAGGTGTTATTAATTAAATCAATTAAATATTTAGATAATTTGTAGCATATTTTTAGTCATAGTACTCACATCCCACCTTCTGTAATAGTGTAGTACTTATTCATATAGTTACTATCTACATGAAAAAGTATTTAGATGGTTTCTAATGTGTCTATTAAAAGTTAACTGATTTATACAATTTCAAGTTATCTTCTAATTTAAAAATAGCATTTATCACTGACTTATATAGTTACAAAGTTGTAATAGAGATTCAAACAGGAAAGAAATACTTGGAATTATTTTTTCATGTGCTTTCTTATGTATTCTTGTTTGTCTTCTTTCCTGCTGTGCTCATTGTTCAGACTCGTGACTAAATTTCAGTTAAGCTTTAGCTGCTTTCATTGAAAATAAATAAACCACTCTTTTTTTCTTGAAGGTCCTTCTTTCTGCAAGGCCTTCTTTGCTCTGATTGAACAGTTCATTGGTCCACAATAGCTGGCACTAAAGCATACATTCTGAAAATATACTTTCTAGGTATTAGGTAAGTAAAAGAAGAGGGTAGACTAAAAAATTGGGTGTTTCAGACACTTTAAGACCAGTGTTTTGGAAGAGAATCCCTTTGTTGTGGACTTTGGCTTTTGCAAATGTGAAGATCTTTTCACAATAAAGCTACATAATCCACTGATCAGATGAGAATCATTCTGAAAGCATGGTGAGGCCTATAATGATTTTTATATTTAACATAAATTAGATGGAGGAGCAGAACACTGTCAATTTTGCTTAAAGCAAATAAACCCAAATACTGCAAGACATGCATGAAAACCAACAGGCTAAAGACTTGTTTTTGATACAATCTTAGTTGTCTTAAAAAGTCATACCTTGATTATGGATTATTACTTTACTTTCTACATGTTCAAATTAACACATAACCTTTAAAATGTCAGAATAATTACTAACCTTGCAGTGAACTGGGAGAGAACATAAAATAGGGAGATTAGGAAGGAATGACTAATGACAATATCTGTGGTTTTCTAGGATCTAGTAGCATTTACTACCATGAGAATTTCCCTTTGAATTTTGTTTGCTGCTATTGTTTTTTTTTATGTCTAAACCCTTTAGTCTTCTTTTCCTTTTGACTTTATCTTTCTTTTATGTCTTAACTCTACTGCATGTTCTAGCTGGTAGTGAGCAGGTTTTGTCAAGATGAGTCAGCAGCAGCCCATTTGGCTGTGTAATTAACTAAACAGCAGAGTTACATAAGTTACGAAAAGTTGATATGAATAGCATGCAGATGTTTTAATTGCTATTCGTTTCCTCTGAAATGAGACAGATCAGAGAGGTGTTGTGTTTGAATGTGTGCCAAAGATCTGGAGATGAGAATATAAGAAAAAAGAATGCAAGATTAGAAGTGAAGAAGTTAAATCTTTTTAACTTTAAATGTAGCTGGATAACAGCCATAGCCAGAGCAAAGGGTTTTTTTTGTTTTTTTTTAGGTGGAGCAGGGGATTTTGATTTCAAAAGAAACATCCCTTCTGTTGTAAATAAGATATGAAGTGACATGTTAAGGTCAAGGCAATAAACCCTGAAGCACCTCTGCTCGTTCATCTGTCTTTTTGATCTGATGTGCACTTAAGAACAGATGGTTTAGTTTTAGGTTTTTAGCAATACTGCTGTACTATTCCTTCTGTCTTATGCATCACCCTCTCTTTGCAACTCTAAATGTCATACCTCATTAAGAAGATGATGTATCATCAATATAACATGAACTGTCACATCACCTTAGGCTTATTTTCTTCCCAGCAAGACAACATTCTCATAAAAAAGTTAGTTTTCATTGCCCAGACTCCTGTAAGATCATTTCACAATCATCATCCTGTTTTGAGATTCTCCCATGTGCTACAGATATCTACAGACATATCCTAATGTTGTATCAGTTAAGACATGTTGTTTCAAGTAGTCTTAAACTGATACAATATTATGAATATCGTGTAGAAATATTGAGCTGATCGTGTGATTTTAGTCTAAAAAATCTGAATAAAAATTTAAGACTGTCTAAATGCTGTGTAATCCCTTATGTTTTTTGGAAAATCAAATACAGTTTTATTGAAACTGTTTTAAAAATGGCATTGTCTCCTTTAATCACCTTTTTAGCTTTCAAATAAATTACTCAAAAATAAATTTGCTTAAAGAATGCTTAAAACACAAAAGATGCTTATAGGCAATACTACAGTAATAATCCATAATGCAGATGTTAAACAGAGGGGTTTTTTGTTTTTTTGTTTTTTTGTTTGTACTCCTTAGATCTTTAAATAACACCATTAAACTAAATTCCCCAGACCGACTCTATAAAATTGGCAGTGACCGTCAGATTAATGTAGATTGTATCAATTCTGACATGTATTAAAAAGCTCACTGAATGGTCTGGACAGTGTTGGTGTTGTAAAGCAGATGGAGGTGTGATTTCCTGTTAGAGGCTAACATTCCTAGTTCTTCATCATCACTTGGAGGTCCACATATACACACCTGCACATGTATACAACACATGCATGTCCTCAGTCCATGTTATTAAACGTAAATGGTCATGCAAATTAATACTTGTGCTTTGGTTTTTATGATCTTTCAGTAGCTTTTTCATCATACATAAATTCCAAGTTTTTAGCATTTCATACATATCCCTTAACTTCAATTCTGGAAACTATTTGTTTTTATTGGCTTTAATGGTAGGAATCAATGTGCTCTGTGCAGCATGTACTAATCAATAGTTGTGCATCTCTGTCTGTGACAAGAAACTTCAAAAGTTAAGCTTTGCTAATGTAACAGTACAATATTTGGACCTCAGGACTTCACCATCTAAAATGATGCATATTTTCACAATATGACTCACAAATACCTGTCAAATGAAAGTAGTTAACTCTTTTGGGTTCAAAAGATATGTGTAATTATCTTGTATCTTTTAGGAAGCATCATTTTCACTCATTTTTCCCCACTTTCTGTGCTCCCTACTTTTAGTTTCCCCCTCTCCCTCTTTGTATAAATTCTTGTTCCCAAACTAACCTCTTTGTTGGTTTTCGTCTTTCACAATCCTTACAAATGAAGGAGTTGCACAACTGTTTGGCTCCAAGCTTTCATAATTCTTTGTCAGATCAAGAGAAAACTACTAGAGTGTCTGTGTGCATGGATTTCTTTGTAAGTATGTGTGAGTCAGTGGTTACAGTGCAGCATGTAAGCCTGAATTAAATTCACATCTGTCTTACTCTACTTGTCACATCTTTTCCCCCTCCCTGTCCAACATATTTCAGGAAGCGCATGTTTTCATTAGTGCAGAGAAGGTGGAGGATGTGACAGAAGAGAGGATCAGAACTGAACTTGACAAGGCCCAATCTCATGCTCCTTCACAATGGGTGAGACGGAGCTCTCGATCTACAGACCAGGAGGAAATCGTGGTGAGTGTCCTACACTACCTGATATGTCCATCAGATGGTGACAGAGACCTTCAGTTACACATTGTGACACAATATTTATGCTGTTTTGTATAAATGTATATATTTATTTATATTGGATAAAACTAAAAGTTTCTGACATTACTTTTATTATCAAATCTTTTTATTTTGTTTTGCTTTACTTTTCATAATTAATGTTATTATAGGGTACAAACTACAGAAAAACAAATGCTGCACTGGAGATGAGGTTAATAAACAGAGACTCCTTCTGGGCACGTGCAGAGGTATGCAAATTACTCTGTCTCATCCTAAGACTCTTGTTTTCAAAATTGTAGTTCAACTTGGTATGTTTTTATAAATATGTTCTACATTTATGGAGCAACTTTTTTCTTACCTTTTTATATATTTTACAAAGTGCTTTTTGTTGTTGTTGTTGGTTTTTTTTTGCTTTCATTTAAGTCTTTACAGCCCATGGCTTACACTTAGGCATCACTGGCCTCATCTTTGCCAAGTTTTTAATGACATTCATTTTTTTCCTACAAGCAGAAAGTGCAAAACCTGACTTCCTTAAACATCTATACGAGACCTTAAAAAGTCTCCTTGAAAAGAGCTAAATCCTTTCTTAATGATAAAGGAGCTCACACCTAAAGTCTAACTTTGCGTGTAGCCATTTTATACTGAACATTGATGTTTTTATTCTGTGTACATATTATCTTGAGGTAAAATTATGTGGAATTTTTTTCTATGGCCTATTAAAAATTAATGTTCAGTAATGAACTAGCCAGTAAATCATTCAACTCCTAATTTTCAATGTATTACATGTTAGCATCCTAATAAATACACCAAAAAAAAAAAAACCCAACAAAAAAATCCCTGCAGATGGTCATTTAATCTTTGATAAAACAAGAAGACCAGGTCCAAACAAGACTTAGTGTGTGTGTGTGTGTGTGTGTGTGTGTATATTACTCAGTAAATTACTGGTAGGTAATTCTGGTTTCCACTGACCATTGAAGTTGACTTTTGGTTTAATCACATTTTTAAGCGCTGTATATGTTTTGTGTCTTTAAAGTGTTGACAAAACACTTAAAAAATAAAAGCACAGCTATGTCTCAACTCTGAAAGCATTAAATAAGAAGTCCCATCAAAAACAATTATGTTTAAGTTTAAATTGAAATTGGAATGTACTCTAAAACTGTTATATTTGTGTGTGTGTCAGCGTGAAGAAGAGGAGAGGAAAGATGAAGAAAAAAGAAAAGCAGCAGAGGAGAGACGGCGTCTTGAAAGAGAAAGAATTCTGAAGGAGAAAAGAGAAGAAGACGAGAGGGACAGAAAAATGAATGAAAAACTTCAGATGATTGAGGAGCAGAGGTTGGGGCAACAATTTATGTATAACAATCTTCTTGACAATGTAGCCTTCTAATGGTTTTATTTTGTATTGATTAAAACAAAAAAGCACAGTCAAGTAGCCAGTAAATGTAATATGTTTTGCACAAGGGCAGGAAATGGTTGCTATTTCATTTACTCTTCTGTTTTGCAGAAAAAGGCAGGCAGTGCAGGAGGAAGAGCTGCGGAGAAAGGAGAAATTAAGATGGGTGAGCATAAATATTTTACTAAAATTTAAGTTTTTTTACATGTAAATTCTTGTCACATACTCCAAGATGTCTCTTGATACATTCTACAGAATAAATTACTGGAAAAAGATATGAGAGAGTTCTTCACCTGGCCTACCTGTATGATATTCCTCTGTGGTGTTTCTGTTGGTAAAAAGTAAAATAAAACTGTTTCTGAGAAGGGTTGTATGAATGGCTTGTTTTGAACAAATAATTCTTCAGTGGGATTACAGAATTACCTCTTCAATTTAGGAAGTCTTAATAAAGAGATTAATACCATTAAAGTGGTGTAAATATCTAAAAAGACTCAGTGATGTGTTTCTGGACTGGCAGGAGCAGCAGCAAAGGGAGCATGAGGAGGACATGAGGGCTCGTCTTCGAAGGAGTGAGTCCATTGAGAAAGCAGCAGTAAGTAGTCTTCACCACTTTGTATTAGTTTTTGGATTTTTTTTTTAATCTACACTGGGCAGCTGTTCAAAAGCCATTGTCTTGTTTATGCATGGGTATGGATGAAATAACTGCACTTTAACAACTTCAGTGAACGTCCTCGCTTTTTTTTTTTTTTAATTCTGGTTAGAGAAGAATAAATGTACTTAATAGTAAAAAAATACAATTTAAAGTCACTCTGCAGCATTACTGCTTCTGGTTGCATGGAGTCAGTAAGCTCCAAAAAAGTTAATGTGGGAGGCCCTCATGTAAGACATAATGAAGAGCACTTCCACTAGGCTCTTGGTATTACAAGACTTGATAGATCATGCCACTCATTATCTTTTGTCACATCATTACATCTATACACACCCATTTGATCAGAAGTAAAATTGTTTCACAGAAGGGCTTTATGTTTGAAATTAATATTTTTTGGAAACTCCAGAAACTTGCTCAAAAACATGAATGAGGGGAAAAATTAATATAACTTTGCACATTCTTAGAGGTAAATTATTGCATTTGAAAAAAAAGCAGTTATTTTAACAATGCTTAATTTAAATGGTTCATTTAAACTATCCAGTTATTTCAGTTTCTTTCTTATTGTACATTTGACATGTAGGAGGCAGCAGCATTAGTGTCCCAACGCACCATGAACCCAAGAGAGTTCTTCAGGCAGCTGTCATCATCTTCATCACTAAGTCCCACCAGCCCTGGATCCTCCCGTTCTGGTATGAACTTCAGCTGAGAATGATGCTGCTTTGTGTTCACTCGAAAATGAAAGCATGCTCATTGACACAAACACACACAGATATACACACACAGTTTTGGATTCCAATGAATGCATTCTCAGGATTGTAGACGTTTACTCTGTGTTTGTCTTTGAACTGATGGTAAACAGTTTTGTTTCTCTCCAGGCAAACCATTCAGAAGATACCAGCGCAGCTTGACAGACACAGCCTTCATCTTCTGCAAAGCTGAAGAAAGCTCAGCATTCTCTCCACATAGTTCTCCCCTGGCCTCCCCTTTCTCGCAGGCTCCTCCCTCCCCTGTATACCGTGGAATGTCTCCCCCCAAGAGTCCTGATTTCTTCCCAGTTAACTCCCCACACGGGACAAAGGCTCCCATATCACCACCGATGTCACCCCTTCACCCAGCACCTCCAGTTTCAGCTCTGCCCAGCATTCCGCAAAATAACAACCAATTTCAGGCTGTTTCTGAGCCCAAAGCTACTTCACCCACAGAGCCTTCTGCACCTCCCGCATCCCCCAATCTATTGGTTTATCAGTCCCCAAGTTTAATAAACAGAGGCCCCGATAATTTCCATTCAGACACTCTGCAAGGTGCCCCAACCCAGACAAAGAAGTCAACTTGGAACTTTGAGCCAACTCTTTCTTCACAGGTTCCTACAGGTCCTATCTCTCAGGGTTCACAGATGAGAACAGGTAGGGATGAAATGGGGAGGAAAAATCAAGTAAAACAAACAAACGACATTAAGCTTATAAAAGCTTATAAAATGTTAATGTTCACCTTGCAGTCATTCCAAGTTATATGGTATTAAAACTGTGCTAAGGTCTACATGTGACTTTTTAAAAAAAATAAACAAATAAAATAATAGTTCTGAATTTATTGATTCAGGCCATGTATACCAGGAAAAGTATCCATATACTAGTAGTCATGCCAGGCTCTCTGACACAGGCTACATGGTACTTTGATGACAATACATCTTGTCAAATTACTTAATTTTTCCAATCCACAGATATCAACACAGCAAGTCATGTACACACTGAGCAAGTCTCAGACACTGGGTACAAAGTACAGGCAGTACTGGTGGAGGAGGATGAGGAAGAGGATGTGGAAGAACATGAAGGGGAGCAGCCTGAATTGCAACCATACCTGTGTGCTGTTACTGCAATGCAGACTGAGACAGAGGAAGCAGAAGAGGAGGAAAAGAAAGAGGGGAAGGAGGATGAGAAGGTTGTGCATGAGGAGGACAAGGAGGATGAGAAGGTTGTGCATGAGGAGGACAAGGAGGAAGAGAAGGTTGTGCATGAGGAAGACAAAGAGGACAAGATGGTGGAGGGATTCAAAGAGGAAATTGAGCCTGTGCCACTGGAGGAATCAGCAGAGATGGTGCAAAATGACGAGGCAGAGAAAGAAGCAAGTGAGAACAACCAGTCAGGAGACGTCCAGCCCATTACTGAGTTGTCTAAGTTTTTAGAGGAAGAGGAGGAGTCAGAAACCACAGGTAGTGTTGGTTTTGTGGTATTTTGTTACTTGGACTGCATTGTGTTGTCCTACCACATCACAAACAGTTTTGAATACAGAATTTTGTAAGATTACATTTAAGAAATGTCATCAAGTCATTACTTAGTCATTATTTCAGATGCCAAACCTATTTGTCAAGACTTCAGACATGAGCCTGTAATCCTGTCAACCAATGGGATCACAAATGGAGGTGTCACAGAGGAACAGAATGTCACAGGTTTGGCACCAACTGTATTTTTCCAGTGATGACTTTTAATACACCTCTTATTTTTTAAACACTTACACTGTTTTTCCTCAGCAACATCTTTGAGTCCATCTGACATACACTGCAGTACGTCTGAGGTGACTGTGTGCTGCAGTCTTCATACCAATGCAGAAGAGGAGGACATCATTGAGGATAAGGAGCAGGAGATTTCAGAAAATGGACAAGAGGTCTTTCATCTGCAAACATACACTGTACTCGGGAAAAGTCTTGCATGAAAACTTTCACACATGTTAATTTAAAATATGAACTTAATTACAAGGATTTTGTAAGGGCTATAAAACATCTCTTACGCATGACAAAATTTAATACTGAAAAAAAAAATCAAACCATATGTAGACTAATTTTATTTGGTGATTTATTCTCTCCTTATAGTTAAATAATATGATTTTTTTGTATTTATTTTATTATTTAATATGTTTTCAGATGTTGTTTATATATTTATAGTATAACTGCATATTCTTAGAGGTAAATTGTTGCATTTGAAGAAAACAGTTATTTTAACAATGCTTACTTTAAACAGTTAATTGAAACTATCCAGTTATTTCAGTTTCAGTACATTTATTCAAAAGATAATTGTCACTATAGGAGTATATGGTGCACCTCCATATATTTTATGGTAACAGGACAGTGCGTAAAGAAGGTACAATCATTCTTGAAGATCTGTGAAGAAAAACGAAAAATATTGCTCAGTGATAGAGTTTAAGAATAACAGGTTTGAAATAATGAGTATCATTTCATGCTTTAACTCAAAAAGCACTACATAGTAAGTGGATTCAGTATTGTTTTGGCCTATTTATTTTCTTATTGCCAAAATATTTTATAAAGTGTCAGTGTAAAATACACATGATTTCTTGAGAGCGAGATAGCATTCTCTTATTTCTATTTTGGTGTAGTTTAGTTGAGCAAGAAATACAATAATTCAGCATCAGAGCCTTTTTTTAAATTCCATTTTCCTCTCCGCTTCAGGATTCAGCCGAGCGACACATGTGCGTCAGGGCTCTGTATGACTACCAGGCAGGTAAGATGCCATTTGGAGGGTAATTACTGTGCACGTGCACATAAAGTGCCCCCATTTACAATAATTACCTTGTGATTATGTGGTCTTCACCATGTTATCTTATGGTTCCCACAGAGGATGAATCTGAGATCTCCTTTGAACCAGGTGACATCATCAGGGACGTGGAGATGGTGGACAAAGCCTGGTGGAGGGGGTGGAGCAAAGATGGCCATCAAGGCTTATTCCCTGCCAATTACGTAGAAACCATCTAGACAGAGACACAATATACTAGCACACACACACATGCGCGCACACACACACACACACACACACACACACACACACACCCACTCAGGGACACCTTCTCCCCTCTCATTTCTGCATGTTTTTACCTTAATCCTCCCACTGAAACTTTATTCTCTCTGTTCTGTAGGAAGAATAAAACATATGACTCCCTGTTTTGTAGAAAGCAGAAAAGTATAGCTCTATTTTGATGTTTTTGAGAAAAACACAAGTACGCAGAAATTACCCAGCCTCATTTTTATGGATAAAAGAGCAAAGACCTTTTCCTGGACCAAAATAACTTATTTTCTTTTGTGATACTGTGGAGATGTTGGTGGGAGAGGCATCAAGGAAGGATCACAAACTTGTTCTTCTTCTGAGTAACACAAACATATTTAAGTGTAAAGTCTTCTTTTTGATTTGCACATATAACAAGCATTCCTCTGTTCACCGTTTGTATCCATGTACTAGCTATCATCTTATAATCATGATTCTGTATCTCCTGCATTATTTTGTACCACTGTATTTGTTACCAGTCACACAGCATAGTTTAATTGCCCTAACTAGAACAAGAGCACGACTACTAATGAAAGTGCAGAGGAGGATGGTGTTGTATTGGGTACCCTATAGTTCGTTTCTATGGTAATGTCCTTCCATGCATTTTGTGATAATGTTTTGCCTTATTTTTCTTAGTTTTTAACAAATTAATGCATTTCTTTTTTTTTGGGCACAGTTGATATTAAAAACAGTTTTAATCATCGGCAGCATCATAATATTCTGCAATGTATATACAAATATATAAAAAGGGCAAAAAATCCCATTATTTGTCTCTTTTTCTACTTTTGGATAAGATGTTCATATGTTATATGCTTGTTTCATGGCTTATGTTTTTGTATTTACTCTAAACCTGCAAATACACTGCATCTACAAACCTTAACTGAAGAAAAACAATTCTCTTCTGCTTTATTCTACACATCTGCAGTTTTCCACAACAAAATGGAA
This sequence comes from Zenarchopterus dispar, assembly GCA_028564865.1. Taxonomy (NCBI): domain Eukaryota; kingdom Metazoa; phylum Chordata; class Actinopteri; order Beloniformes; family Zenarchopteridae; genus Zenarchopterus; species Zenarchopterus dispar. The sequence continues at coordinate 6,923,401 of JAOWBL010000024.1, read as the reverse complement.
ACTGTCATGGATTATTATCAGTAGCTGATAATGTCCATATCTAAAATTAATAAATATATTGGAAATTTCATTTCTATTTTTTTAATCAAGCTAATCCTGTTGTGTTTAAAATTTCAAGAAATAAAACATTTTCTTTAAAGGGAAGAGCAGTGTTTCTAAATATCAGCCAGTGTTCTTTCTGGCTTTTGATGGTAATTCAGAAAATTTTACACAGTATTTTAAAATAACAAAGACAAACAGCTAGTACTTTTAAAGGAATGAAAGTAATGAAAACCCATAAATAAAATATAATACTGAGCAATGTTAACTCTAAAATATTTTTAGGCAGTTTGTTTATCCATTGTTGGTAGAAGAATCTCATATTTACAGAAGAGTAAATTCATAGACTTGTTTTGGGTAATTTTAATTATTTAGCTTTTAAATGATGTATCACTCTTATTTTGAATAACTTATGTACATATCCTCAAAGTAAAGAAATTGAAAGCATTTGTATTACTTATTCAGACCAGTAGGTGGAGACATCCACTTTTCCAATTTGTCCTCAACATTTCTGTGCAAACGCAGTGACTGAGATGAACAGATTCTTAAGGACAAAGGGCAAAATGTTTTGACAAGCAGAGAGGAGGTTCTTTGTTACACATGTTTTAGAAGTGGGATATCCTGACAATTCTATGGCTAAAAATTGCTAATGCTTTTACACTTTAAATAGGATTTTCTCCTGAGGTAATTATGATTGATTAAATATGACATTAATTTTTCTTAACCATGCACCTTTGATACATAAGGAATGGGTAGGTTACGCTTTTGTAGTGCCAGTTCAGTAACAGTGTTTGGCAGGTGTGCCTCTGTTTTGGAATGGAGAGGTAATGTTTGACATGGGTCTCATCCTGCTTGAAATGATGCTGGGTGACAGACTGACTAAATCTATGCAGGAGACTGTCCTGTCAAAGTCATCCCAGAAGGTTAATCATCAGTGATATGTGTGAAAAGGTGGTGTACCTCTTAAGAAATACTAATTGGTTTGCAAAGACAACATGTTGAAAACCTAAAATGTGTAAAATTTGAAGACAGAAATGGGAAAAAAAAGGATAGTTCAATTTTCAAATCCACAGTAAAACCTCAAAGTTTGTATGTTTAATTTGATGTATATAATTTGTTTGCACTAGATGATAAACAACAATATATATAGAGATAATATGATAGCAAAAAAGTCTTAGTTGTGCTGCTATCTCCTTCTCTCCCTTTTGCTTGTTCCCATAGTCAGCTCCATAACTCAAGAGATCCCTTGTCTCTTCAGATTAAGCCAAGTGATAGGGAGGCGCCAGCTAACATGCCAGTCAACTTTTCCCTTCCCCTCTCCTTTTATCTGTGGGCTGTTCCTTCCTTGTGTGTCCACCATCAGCAACAAAAACCTTTTAACTGTAGTGTAACACCAACAGAGAAGACCACCCCAATTGATTCTCCTTTTATCTCTCATTTAACTGACAGTCCCTATCTGACTGGTGGAGGTCTGACAAGTGTGGGATGGCTGAGGTGAAATGGCGGTAGGGAAGTGCCACTCATTGTACCATTATCAGAACAAAGCCAATGACAGAAACCTAATCTGGCCTAGCTGCTGATGGGTTTTGGCTTATTGGCTGGGTTTCTACTCTAAAGCAGAATCCCTCAAGATACTTCCAGGGAAGGATAAGCAAATATACACACACGCATGTATGTGTGTTTGCACATCTGAAACACACATACATCTGCACACAACTGCTTATGCCCACCATCCTGTGCCTCATTTTCTGAAACAACATCCCTCTCCTTGCCACTTCTCAACTCTTTCCTGTCATAGTCAAACTAATGGCTTCTGCAACTGTTTGTGATTAATTATGTGTTTGAGAGAGGTGTCACCTTACATGAGACAAAAATCTTACTACAGCACTCTTCTAACTCTGACTCTAGCCTTACTTCTTTAGCTGCAAGCACCTGGGTGAAAGTGAGACCAGTCAAAATAGTTTTTTTCTATTTGGCTCAGTAGGAAACAAGAAGAGCAGGATCACCTTTTCTGTTTGCATGGCTTCAGATTATTTTAAAACATACATTTTATGAGGACAAAAAAAACCCTTCAGAGTACATAGTTAATTGTTTAAAGTGACTACCAAATCAAAAAACTTCAGCATAACATAACCCTGTCTGAAAAAAAAAAAGTTTTTTGTTTTTTTTTGTGAGATGTGCAAATTTTCGGAATAATGTGACATTAAAGGCTCAAATCAGGATGGAATTATCAATCCTTTCTATCCTTATCTCTAAATACCTTTACATTGTGCTGCATTTGTTGTATCTCACAAGTATGTACTGATTTTAAAGGTATACTGTGCAAAAGTGGAAAGTAGCTTGGAATGGAGCATGTAACTGTGGACATGAATGAAATAGGAGCTGTGACATTTTGACTGAACCATGTCACAAATATTTGTGAAAAGGGAGTTAAACATTTCTCCTTCAAAATCTTTGAGTAGGAAAACTGCCCATTTGAAACTCCACCACTCCAAAGTGCCATTATATAATGGTTTGTTTTTGTTTCGGTTTTGCAGATCAAACATTACGATTGCTAAAACTGTTTAGAAGCTCCCCTTTTTTTCTGTAACAAAATAAAGACCAGTGTTTGCGAGTTAAAGAACTCAAAATTTAAACCAGTTTCATCCATTTCTGGCTCTTTTCTTCTGTCAAGCAGTCAGTGGTAATAAACAACTCTTTATATAGGCATTAAAAACTCAATTGCTATCATGCCGTTGTGTTGAAAACTAAATCCAGAGCTGATGTATTTTGCTTTTAAGACAATTTCAGAACTGAAACAGTTATCTTGAAAGAATTTCTCTAGACTGTTATCCACCACAAATCAGCTTTAGCTCTGTGATAAATCCACTTGGTATAAGTCTTCAAAATAATAAAAAAAACTTCGCTTTTAAACATGTCTTGTTCTTGACATTGTCATTTTTCCTTTAAAGATAATCTTCAAAACTGCTGAAGTAGATAACGCCTTGGAAGCTGCAGATGACTCCAGCCAAGATTTTACTGTCAGCATAGAAACCGGCCCATTAACTTCTGAAGCCCTCTTTGGCAAGGCTCCCAACCCCTCCATTGCCATCAAAAAGCTATTCTCCTCGGCCAGTCCCACACAACCCCAACAATGAGTAGAGGATTAGGACATCTCACTGTCTTGGAGCAAAGAAAAAAAAAAGGATTTAAAGAAAAAAAAGTCACTGCTGAAGCCCAGCTGGCACCATTTCCACCTCGGGATTTTTCATGACATGATTCCCAAGAGATGGTTTTTGTGCTTTTATGATACCATTTCTGCACTTGCAATCAGCCAACATGTGGCATTGTCATCCAATCACAGAGATGTTTTTCTTTCTTCTTTAGTTTGTAAATGGTTAAGTCTTCCAGTCTATTGTGAAGGAATCTTCAAAGTGGATGGAAACCACAGGGGAACATTGGTAGTGGTTAATTAATGCAACAGAATCTACAAATGCTTTATTTTTCTGATTCTAAGATATAAAAGAAAAAATGCTTTGAATCTTGCAACAGGCACATCTAAATCTCTTACCTCATCTTCAAGACATCATCCTGGACAAAGAAAAGCTGTTGTTTTTCTGAAAACCTGAAATAATTTTTTTAGAGGACTCTGACGTGGTTCCAGAAGAAATCTTATTTGCACTGGACTGGGTTTATTGGATTTTTTTTTCTTTACTCATGCAAACCATTTATGTTTCCACTCAGTGAACTGATGTAAAATATGTTTTGCTAAAATGATCTTTTCTAGACTTTTTGATGATAATTAAATTGGAAAAAAATGGAAAACATGTTAAAGGCAAAACAATAGTAGAGAAAAATACATGATAACAGGTCATTAGCTTTAGATTTTTCTAAATTGCCATCAATCAAATGAAGTTTTTTTTGTAAGCTTCTGATTAAACACATTTTGATATCTTTAAAGACACAATAATTGGAAAGACTTAAAAGTAAAAAGACTAAACAACTATTGTCAGTGAAAATCATGGCCTTTTAACTGCCAACAATATTTTCTTGAGAAGTCGCCAGCTAACATATAAATGTGGTTAAGGTCCTGCAGGTCAGTAATGAGGGTGAGCTGTCTCTTACCCTAAAGACTAACGGGTTTGAAAGCCTTTGTCCCCTTGGTGATAAACAGACACACACATACCCGCTCTGTGTTTCAGACACTTTGCCTGGGGCACCACAATCACTGCCAGATGCCATGACTTTCTCTCAGACAATTCATTTCACAAGTATCTCTGAAGGAGTTATGCCGATGGTAGTATTTGAGGGAGGCAAATGCATGTGTGTGCGTGTTTGTGAGTGCGTTTGAGTGATGGAGACATGCCTGTGGCAGTGTGAGAAAAGGACACATATGAGACCAGATAAAGTTGAGACTAATTCACAGTGTGGCCTAAGGTCCCAAAGTAGGATAATGTGAGACATCTTTTCTCACACAATTTAGGCTAAGCCCACAGGGACAGAGTGTTTATTTATTTATTTGTATCTCTTTGCTAAAATACAGATTTAAGACTCAATATATACAATTTAGCTATGAAAAATACTGAAAAAAATATGTTGTGCAAATAATTACTGTTAAAGCATTTATTTATTTCAACTTTTTTTTTTTTTTTTTTTTTTTTTTTAAGCATTCATGGCACATACACAAAAGGATGCTTCACACTGCTCTTTCAGTGACTGGGACATTAACTGTGCAAATTTATAGGGGATCAGACACCCAGTATCAGCTCTAGTAGCCCAGAGACTGTACCATGCCCCAGGGGAGATAGATGATGGAGAGCAAACAGCTAATAATTAATACTATGATTACACAGGCTGGAACAACACTGGGAGACAAACCTTCATACAGGCAGGGACCTGACCAAGACAGATAGTACTAGAACATCAAGTACACATACACATGCTTAAATATACAGACACAGGCATGGAAACAGTGTATCTGCCTGACACACACAGACACTCACACATATTCACAATAACCAGGAGCAGTGTCTGGATAATTAACTGTACAAAATCTTACATCCTGTAATCAATTAGGAAATTTGAAAGCCATATTGTAGCATTGGGACGGGCTGGGATAGGCTCCAGCAGACCCCCGTGACCCAGAAATGGAACAACGGGTTTAGAAAATGGATGGATGGATTGTAGCATTGGGGGAATAAAAAAACAACAGTTTCCAATTCAATTTTGATTTGATAGTTTTTGAGTTTCTGTGCTAGTTTAGTTGTAGCACTAGTCTCTGTTCCTTTCACTCTGCAGTAAATGGAGCACTGGCTCCTCTATATCAGTTTGACCCCTGTGGGACGTTTAAAATAAATAAATCCAGCTTGCTAACCAAGCACTAAACTTTATCTGCCATGTGTACAACTGGTACTATAATTCTAAGGCTAAAAAGACCATAAAAATGTATTTAGGTTGTAACAATACTGGCCAGACCTCCCTCTGAGAGGGTGGATGAAACCCTGTATCCTTCAGCCATTACCTAAGCCACACAGTAGGATAACAACATAAAAATGTCACAGTCACCCTCATTAGTAGCTGGAATGGGGTTCTTTTGATTTGTATGAGCATGCATGAAGCCTGCAATGGTTTCCATATGGGCAACTCTTCATTTTTTAATATAACCAGCATCAAGTTACTCAGAGATGAAGTGATTCCAATTTCTTGAAAGCCGCAAGTATTTTTCTAAATGTGCTTGACATGTCCAGGATTTCCTCCCATTTGAAGGGATGCAGGACCTTGTATTCACTACAATGTGGCTTGCCTATCTCCATATAATACATGTGTCAAGTCTTAGAGAGAAAGATGGGGGAATGTGATGTGAATAATGTGTGTGGTAATATCTATGTGCATGTTTCTGTGTGTGAGTATAAAGGCATGCCAACCATGAAGGGACCATCTTGGCTCTGGGGCCCCCCAGTCATTGGCTACCACTTCCTAACCTGCTGTGCCACATTGATTCTCTTTCCATTACCACAATGGAAGGAAAGACAAGTGGCTGATGTGGATGTGTGGTCTACTAATACAGCAGAGACCCCAACAGCCCAGGACAGATTAGACTAATCTGTGAGAATTGGAACACATTCCTTGTGCTTGTGTGTTTGTGTCCTGATTTTCATTTCCTTGTAATTTTCTGGCATATACAAGTTGGTGTTGCTGAAACACATGAAAGGAGCATGACTTCTTAACATCCCATTATGTGGTTGAGGCCCGTGAAGTGTAATACTTCTCCCCCGCTTCACACAAATCAGCAAACCTCTCCGCCACTGAATTGGTCACCAGATTGAGAAATCCATCTCCAAGCAGTGGTGCTGACACTACAGCTTCTGTGAAAAGGCCAGAGATTATTATGTAACAGAATATCACCTACTGAAGTCTATTTTCAAATAATATTAGAATATTATATAATTGTCATCTACCAAAATGAGGAGGAATTGTTTCAGTTTATTGAGGGTTTTGGGCATTCACTTATACATGGCTGTCTTAAGGTCCAGCCACAGCATTTCAGTTAGGTTGAGGTCAGGACTTTGGCAAAGCTGTTCTAAATCCTTGATTTAAAAAAAAAAAAAAATTAGTCAATATGCTGGAGGTGTGCTGCTTTGCTTTGGATCTCTGTCTTATTGCATCAGGAAGTTTAAGCTTAGCTTTAGCAGAACAAAATACTCTGATATACAGAGGAGTTTATGACTGACTGATTGCAAGGTGCTCAGATTATGAGGCTACAAAGCAACCCCGAGTCACTGCTCCTCCACTGCTGTCACTGACAGTGGGAATGAGTATGTTTTGACTGTGTTTGGTTCTCCCACGGTTAAGGTACTGGGGATTAGGTTCAAGCAACTTGGACTTGGTTTCATCTGCCTGTGGGACATTGTTCCAGAAGTCTTGTGGCTTGTTAGGTGCCATTTTACGAGCCTTAGGTGTGCTTCTTTCTGAACAGACCATGCTTATTCAGCCTTATCCTCAATGTGCTGTCAAGGACTTTACAATTAACAAACACAGTTAGATTTCAAAGGTCTGACATGTAGCTGCTATTTTTTTTTAAATTTTTTTGTTAAATTCTTTCCACTTGTGAACAATTTTACTCACTGCTGAACATTGAAGTCCAATGCTGGAAATGGTTTTAAATGGGGGATTCCCCATATGATTATTTTTTTTTCTTTTTGACTTCATTTTTTTAAATAAAAACTGCCACGGTGGAAAAAAGTAATGTTGTTTTTCTGCGGTGGTATTTGCTCCAATTGGTGACAACCACATTTTTATTATACATAAAACATAGGATTAAAAGAGGGGGCACCAACTATTGCACATAAAAGCTGAGTATAGTATAAAAAACAATCCATGAGACCAAAAGTATTTTCTTGCTATTGTCTCGTAATCAGAACCAGGAGTATACCCATACCCTTATTGTTCATATCCAGACTTGTCAGAAGTTCTTTGCAGCAGCAGCAGCAAAATGAGAGACTAGTTAATATTATGCAGTTGGTCATAGTATTATGACTAACTGACAAGTGTTCTCACATTATTAGATCTGAAATATGAAAAATAAAACAAAAAGAGAAAATGACCAGAGATACTTTAGAAAGACACATGCTGTCTTCAATACTACATTTTTGACATAGACAATGCAAAATTAGAAACTGCACACTTTATATCTGCAGGGCTGCAGAAGACCAGAGTGCTGAACTGACCGGCTTGCAGTTCTGACCTCTTCTCACTTTTTCTTTTTTTTTTTTTTTTTTTTTTTTAAAGTGGACAATTTTACAACAAAAATGTGTGTGGGAAAAAAACAAAGCAAAACATCACCTCATATTCAGCACTTAAAGACATATTTATAGAAAAAGCACAACATTTAACTGCTCTGGATCATAAATGCCAGAATGTGTTAAGAAAATATGGTATGAAACAATAGAAAGACTAAAAAGTTTGAAAGACAATATTTCTTGTTACATATTGTGAGACTAAAAAAAAGAAGCAATAAATATTTATGAGTGATAATACGCCTTCACAATGTGGTCTGGGTAAAATATAATCTAAACCCAGACTTTACTTTTTGAAAAAAATGTCTACACAAAATGACTGAAAATATGAAGAGCTTAAGTAATTGATTAATGAAAACAAATAATATAATTAATTAAAATACATAATTAAAATATTTTAAATAATTATAAAATCTATATGTATAATTATTACAGTCATTATTGACGCACCATACACACAAAAAAACTATATCAGGAAATCTACAGAACTAATATACTGTTACAACACTGACAATTTAAAATAAACAATAAATAAATAAAAATGAGGAAAAAAATAATGCAAACTATTTCTTACAATCATGCTGTGTGGTTGTTGTAACTGTGTATCACATATTTTCAGAAAGTTGATGCAGTATTTGTTTTAGGGGCACAAGCTGTATCACTTCCTTTTCTGTACCTTTGTGTTATCTGACTTGAGGTCCAGGTTCAGGGTCTTCTCCTGTCTTTAGCATAGAGGTGGAGAAACCTACTTTGATGTCATTCATAGTTTGTTTTTGTTTTTTTTTTTTTCTTTTAAACTTACCAAGCTCATTTTTTAGACCTCTGGAAAGCACCAGATTGATAGGAAATGACCCTGCCCATTCTCAGTTAGTCAAGAAATGAGCAGATGGGTGGAACTAGCAAGCCTGGAGGCCACCTGGAAAACATCCACCTTAGCTCATTTACCACAATTTGACTATTTTAGCTTGGCTTAGATCATGCTAACCTGAGATGCAAAGAAAATTATCTTACATTTATTCTGACTGGACCTCAATCAGGCCCTTGACTCCTGGACATTCAGTTAAATAATCACAGGCTGTGCTGTCCCAGGGTGGCAGCAAAGCTCAGGCTCATGCTGAGCTTATGTTGGTTCTAATATGATACATTATTCTGGTAAAGTCTGTCTATCTTTTATCAATTTTAATTTTTTAATGTTTGAAAAAAGTACTGGTGGAGCAAAAATAGTCTGTTTCAGCTTTGATTGAGCACCATCAGGATCCTTGAATAACTAACTCAAAGTCAGTCTGAAAGGGCCAACTCAGAGCAGATCACACTGATTTATTAGTATACTTTCAAATCATGTTATGTTTAAAATAGGAATAATTATAATGCATTATTAGGTCTTTATTTATTTAATAGTTATAGTGATGACAGCTAACCATTAGCCATATGGATACAAATACATATATAATTTTACCTGATAAAGTTTGTAACAATTTTGCCCTGTCTTGGATGTGAAACCTTTTTTATTTCTGCAGCAAAAAGGAGCATTTGAACATGATGATTAGTAAAGATTGACTCACTTTTGGACCCAGCCCCTTATAGTCATACAAATAACTGCAATTTTTCCTATTTCGTGACAACTCCTGAAACCAGATGTTGCTGCTTTGTCTTGACCAGTGCTATTGGAACCTCTATGTGCAGAAAAGTTCTGGTTTGCAAGGTATAAAAATAGTCACGAGAGCCTTCCCTAAACACCAGTTTAGTATGGAACAATTCCAGTGACATGGTGGCACATGGTCATCCCACCTGGGCATTCTCAAGACCAGCAGCACTCACCTCAGGGTCAAAGCACACTTATACACTATATAAAAAAAAGTCAGTCATGGAGAACAGTCATATTTTGATTACCTATTTTGATTGAGTTGTATAATCTTCTCCATGTTTGTCATTTCAATAACAATTTTCTCAAAGGCTGCAAAAAGGAAAAGATGGAAAATTTTAAAATATCAGATGAGTAGGAAGTGGCCAGTCATGGGTCCTGGTGTCATTTGAATTACATGTCAGAAATGTAATACGTCTTAGTATGAAAACACACGACAGACAACATTAGTGTTCACCACACCACATACACTGCACCCATCACTGTTTTTGTCCTTTTGTCAGTCTGGTGCTTTTCTGTTGCACATTGGTGGTTTTAGTCCTCCTGGGCTGAATTAGGACCTTAGACACTAATAAAACGTGAGATTAGACTGTCAAGGAGGACTGGTGAAGGAC
>JAOWBL010000024.1:6884245-6897075 GCA_028564865.1 Zenarchopterus dispar | reverse complement strand
TCACGGGGTCTGCTGGAGCCTATCCCAGCCCATCCCAGGCGAGAGGCAGGGGTACACCCTGGACAGGTCGCCAGTCCTCCCTTAGCATTATATCTTAAATATCTTTTGATGTGCTTTAATCATAATTTTTTTTGTTTAGATCACTCCCCATCAACTAAATCTTTTTACATTACAGAATCTTAATCTGATTGTAGACAATGAACTAAATGTAGTTTTCTTTTATTCTTTAACAAGTTATTAAAACATCTTTTTTAGCACACATGTAATGATATATGTGTTAAAATAATGTCAAAGAAGAAAGTTACCAGCATTTACTATGTAACACCCCCACAACACCCCCTGTCTGTCTGGTTGCCATCTCTGGCTTTGGAGACATCAGAAGAGCTGGCTGCTGCAGGAGGTGGAGCGGGTGGAGGATCCATGCTGGATAACATTGCAAATTGCACAGCAACCCCAAATTGTGTGGCACAAATATGACCAGCAGTCTCCCTCTGCCACCCCTGCTGTTGTGTTTGCTGAATGCAAACAACTTCTTTCTGAAGTTCTTCAATTTGGTAATGACACGAGTTTCATTTCTTGCAAAGCCACAGTCTGTCATTTTAGTTGCCAGTTGCAGATTACGGTTCCGTGAAATGCTCATTTATGACATCCAAAGCTCTGAGGATGAGGAACTCATAGCTCATGGACATCCTTGTCTTGTCATCAACAAATCCCACCCATGACATGGCACCAGTCAGTTCTGTTTACATTAGTCCTGACCATAGACTATGTAAAACAATGTATTCAGTCGGTGGTTTGACCGAATACCAATGGTTCGGTGACCCATTGGTTTCTGAAGACCAATTTTGAAATTAACTTTCCTTTGTGCGATGCACAGCCATGTTGCTTCAGAAGCTGATGTAACCAGGCCCACTGTATGTCAAACAAAGTGAGTTCTGCTCTGTCCTCTATCAGCCTAATCCCACCAAAATATTTGCAGAGGTACTGTCAGATGTTTACAGCCAAATATACCATTCAACATTTTGACCGTGTTTAGTTGATGCTGGATTAATGCAAACAAGTGGTTGATTTGATAAGTACTGTAGCATGACAATTCTGCATGAAAAAGTGATAATGGTTAGCCATTGGCTGAGCTATCAATCAATCATATTAGAAATAAATGCAATGCTTTATATAAACTATGCTGGCATGATACAAAAAAGTTCATCTCTGTCAAAGTTGTCATGCATGTGAAAGTACATTATTGAGACCAAAACACTTTTTTGTGCCAGGCTGTAGATATGTTTATTTCTACTCTAAATTCCGACATTTTAACATGGGACTCTAAACTTGCTTTTGCAGCCAGCCTCTATCAGTTAGTCTAGTAACTGCCATGGAACCTAGTTTTGTCTGAGCTTCAATGTAGATATAAGATGGCTGGTACTTGGATCTGACCTAGTATTAAGAGCATCCTCATAGTCGAGTAATTCGTGGGGCCAGCTTGACAAGCCACCCTGAGTCAGTTAACATAAAAAAGCACAGGCGACAAACTAGATTTGCATGTTAAACATAGGGTATCCACCATTGTAAATAGAGCTTTTGTTTTGGGCCACTAATTCTGAAAATATGTTTTTCAGAGCATGGTTCAGATTTGAAGGTTAATGTGACTGAGGATGGATATAGTCATCTTTACCTCGATCTTCACCTGATTTTCTCTTTGTTCAGCATTTAATAAATATTGGGAAGGACTAAGCTTTAACAACTGTTTAAAAAAAAGCACACAAAAAGAGGATTCAGAATCCTCATTACACTTCTTAAACCAGCTGCTATGAGGAGTTTAAAGATGTGGCTAAAAACTCACCATTGTACTGTTTTATCTGTGCTATTTTAACCAAAACATGTCATAGACTTTTCATTCATATCTTTTAAAAAAGTGTCAAGATTTTTTCCCTAAAACCTTACCTAAAATCTAAAACCTTATAATATAGTGTACTTTATTTTACACGCAACCGTTGATGGCAGGGCCTTAACAGCCTACTTTCATAAATAAAGACTTCAGGTCTTGTCTGTTTGCAATTCTCTCCTCCCTCTTTAGAGAAAGTTTATGGAAAATGATGGTCATGAGGTCTGGTGCCACGAGAGAGAAGCCTCAGGCCACCACACAACTGGCTGTCCTTTGAGTGCGTGTGTGTGTGTGTGTGTGTGTGTGTGTGTGTGTGTGTGTGTGTATAGGGTGGGTGGGGGTTGACTGTGGTGCTAGGGAGGGGTGGAGCAGAGGGGTGGGTGGGGTCAAGGGGGTTTATTCTATTATTGAGACTTTACAAAGTCAAGCTTGAACACAAGCCGTTACCTGGTGACAGATTGTTACAAGGAGTCCTAGTTCAACAAAAAGTAAAGTTCTGTGAAACTTAATGTGTGCTGTTAATACATGGTACCTAGTGTTAAGTTATATGGGTCAGACATTGTGCTCCTGGGGGCCAATTCCAGCCTGCAGCTGAAGGATTCGGCTGAGTCAGCATCTCTCGCTCACTCTTTGGGACCAGGATGCAGCACTGTGTTCCGCTGTGACTAGGCAACCAGTCTCAATGTTATGTCTCTAATTTAAGACTGGCTGTGTCCCACTTTTACCTCATGCAGTCCGTACAACACTGCTATATTTCATTCAGTAGAATCTGGTGATTTATTCTAGGAAAACAAGGGAATGGTCACTTTTTTTCTTGCTGTAGTATCGATGCTTTCACTTTCTCTTTTTCACTATTAATCCTGATATTTGGTTTTTGAGATATGTGAAAAAGGTTACTTTGTCTATGTATAATTAAATTTTAATTCATAGCTATATCACTGTAAACAAAAGATAAAAATACTTTAAAGTTAAAAAGCTCCAAAGATATGCCATATAATCTATATAAGTTATCTATGTAAGTTATCAACAATCAAATAAAGAAATGAAAAATAACAAAGAGAAAAATTACTCAAACAGCTATTATTCATTTCCACATAGACTTAAATCTTCCCTAGACTTAAATCTTGCTCTGGCCCTTTTTTGTTTCACCTTTTGAATTCAAGTTAGTAGGCACTCAGGTTCATGAAAAGCCCTTTCAAGGAGATGAAAGTATAATAATAAACTAATAAAGTGAACTAATAAAATCCTCACTAGTGATCTTGATTTTCCACATACCATATATGTACAAAAATAACTTGTCATTTTTAATCAGTCCTCTTCTTTTCCACCCCCAAATAACTAAAAACTGAAAATTTACTAAACATAAATCAGTTTCCCAGTGGTGTTCACTTTTATGTATCAAAAAAGTTATTACAATTATAAGAAAAGAAAGTTAATTATGCAGCAGCTTTTCCAAAAGAGGCTTTTCTTAGCCCCTGAAAAGTGAAAAGTATTGCCTGGGATGCAAAGATTTTAGAGGTGACTCAGGCTGACAGAACTCAATTCTTAATGACAGAGATGACAGTGAACATAGTTGTGAGGATGATGCAAATGGATATATTGTGTTCACCAGTTTTCCTTGCCAACCACAATGAATAATACAGTTTTAACTCAGTTTCTTCTAGTATTGAAACCTGAGACTCACTTCCCCTCATTCCTTCTTAATGATATTGTACGGCAAGTTTCAAGGAAGACCAAGAAAAAGGGCTTGTTGAATGTAGTGATGGTGGCTATTCCCTGGGCATTAATAATGTTTACAGGATTTAACATTTGTTAAGGGACGCTGGGTTAATGCAAACTGTATAGCCTACAAAATGCATCTGGCTGAGGCACAATTCAAATTAAAATAATGAATATACATACACAAATCTCTATCTAAAATAAACACCAGCAGACCTGCAGAAAAAGAAAAAAAATGAATTACGACACTAACGTGCCAAATCTTCTTTCCCTCTGTCTCTTTCTGATGAGGGAACATATAATACATGAGTTGCTTTCCTTGAGAAAGGTTACCTTGGATACAAGGCTATTACTTAATTGCTCAGCTTCTGGCCTTTGAAGCTACTGTTAGCTGCCCCTATAATTACACAATTCCAACACTTCCAACCATTGCGCTTGTTGAGCTATGATTTCAATAATTGTACAGTGAACCCTTTTTCTAGCCAAGTGGAGTGCATTGAATATTGTTATGGGGCATTGTGATTAAGAGGGCATTATGTAGTTGTTGGAGCATTTGAGTCAATTGAGGTTGATAGCATTGGCTGTCACAGGCCATCTGTTTGTCTTCCAGAATCAACACAGGAATATTGTGAGCATGAGAGGATCTTGTGTTATGTAGTTTAATATAGAGTTTTTTGTTGTTGTTGTTTTTCGACTGAGCAAGTGAGTGTGTTGTAATCATTAAGCATTTTTTCTTACTAGCCCTCCCCGGGGGGAGGTCTAGCTTCACCATAAACACCATACCACAATAAGGGCTCATTATGTGTCAATAAGAGTAGTTTTGTGTGGAAAAGAAGAAAATGCTCAAGAACTTGAAGATGTTAAGCCTTTTCAGTGTGTTTTACATTTTTGTTTTAAAATTTTTATATATGGTTTAATCATCAAGTAAGTATTAAGTATTTTACAGAATTAATAAGGGTGAGGGGTTAAGGAGTGAGGGTGGCATGTAATGTAAATGAAAGTCATTAAATATTAGATTCACCCCCTGTGGTATGTTTACATTTAGCACTGGTTTAACTGGTGGAACAAATATTTTCTAGAATTAAAAAAAAAAGTATGTACTGCTTGGTGGCTGAATTATGATACTAATGTGCCAACACAGAATTCAAGTAAACCATATAAATTGAGTGTTAAATGGTCTCAAAAGACTTGGAAGTCCACAGTCGATTGAAATCAAAAATACTCACACTTTCATTTTGCACCCCTCTGTGTCTTTGTCTTCCTATAACCCCTTGATAGTCCTGTGGAGACAAAAGCAAGAAGCTGCTTGCTGTTAATACTCTTCGGTGGAGAATTTACTTCAGCTGGGATACAGTCCATAATGCCAAAAGGAAGACTTACTGACCCACAATCCACTTTAGCTCTGACCAAGGGCACAGTGAGTGTCAGAATCATGGTGTCAGAGAGAAAAGCACAGGGGACCAGAGATCTGGGGAACATGGCAATCAATTTTGTTTTGGGAGAATCCAACAGAGATACTGTTATAACCTTAGTGATTCCTCTCCACCTCTTCTGTATGCCCTTTCTCTCTCTGTAATTCTTGTCACTTTCAGTTGTTTTAGGTGTACACTGCCGCCTTTCTCATTCTGATTCTTTTTCACCTTGCTATGGCCCACTTACCATTCTCATGAAGGGGTTTAGTTATCATTCTCTGCATCCTTGAGTTCATGAGCGTTATGAGTTTTTGTTTACCCCATCATAATTAAACGCAATTTGATAAATCATACAAACTGTGGTCCAATATTCTGGACTGCAGCAGGAGCAAGTTGGAGAACCATTAAAAAAAACATAGTTGAAGGAAAGGGAGAGACTTAACAGAAGAAGGGACAGCACTTCCATGCAGAACAAAGCCAAGAAGACTGGTTAATATTAAACACATGGATTAGCGGTTAGCTGGGAGAGCTGGGACTCAGCGAGAGCCTGCGGTTTCCAGATTTCTTGGAGGGTCCACTTGGCCTAGAGAGAAACATGGGGCTCTGGTAAGTCCTGTGGGAGGCCAAGATCCATTACTAAATGTGTAAATTCACAACTGTAAAAAGAAAAAAAAAGATAAGTAATATATCATAATTCTGTCTGGGAGGATTTTTTTAAGGCAGTATGATGATTACATTTCCAACTTCACACATCGTAACTTGAATGCTATGGTGGGTCAAGGAAAAAAAATAAAACCTCAGGAATATAACAGATTTACTGCGCCATGCTGAACAGTTTTCTCTGTTACTGGGTATGCATGACTTAGTTTAAATGAAACAAACTCTGTTGATATTACTTGGTTAATGTAAATTATTTGAAGACTCATTCTAAGCTTCATGCACACCCATGTGGATCTCAGTTAGTTTCCAAAGAGCTTCATTGCTAATTGTTTTTTTCTCAATGGTTTGATATATTAGTGCAGCATGGATCAAAAACATAAAAATGTTGTTTTTGTATTTGTATTTGTAATTCAAGAAACTGTTTTTACACATTTATACTTTTCTAAAATGCTTTTTGATATTTCCACTTGCAATAAAACATAACCTTTAGTCCACTCAAATTCAAAATCGCAAGTATGATGTAAACAGCAAAGCACTGGAAGTTTTTAATTTTATCTCAAAGTATATATCAGAGAAGCTGTCCAATCACAGGGTTGACCTTATCCATATATCATTTATCAGGCATTTGATGGTGTGATATATAAAAAAAGAAAATTACCATGAAAGGCAGAGTGAGCCAGAAAAAACTTTTGCTTTGGTCCAGTCCAGGAATCCCAACTACATGTGTGAACACAACTTCAACACATCCTCCACTTTCAATGAGAAGTGAGAAGAAATATTTATATATCCCTCTTTTTAATGATCGGTTGCATCACACCTAGCTTTTAAGCAAAACTGTTGAGCGTTATATCTCAATTCTCCAACAGACTTAAGCACGAAACAATTACAGAAATGTCTCAGACATTTTGAACAATTTATCTAAACTTTCTGACATAAAACAGTAACTATGAACAAGCTTCATGCAACCATCTTCTCACCTCACCTATTGTGTTACAAAAGCTGCAATATTTTCATAACTGAGGAAAGATAATCTCTCACATGAATCCCAGTATTGAGTCATTTCAACAGACCCACTTTTGGCCATGTATTATTCACGGGTATTCAAGCCCCACTCTGGCCCAGAGAGGAAGTGCTCTCTCCTAGTCTCCGTCACAGGATATCAGCCTCTAATTCATTATTGAACAAGCTGGAGCAGGGCCACTCAGTCTAACTCACTGAGATGCTGCCTGGACAGGAAAGGACTGTATGGGACTACAGAAGCTGATCTGAGGCCTTCAGTGATTTATCTCTCTGCTCTCTAAACACATCTTTGCCTTTTCCTCTCCAGATGAATGGATGGAGTTCATTTTATCTATGTTTCTGAGATAGTCACAATTATTATGCCATGTGTGGCGCAAAAATCACGTTTATTTACCTAGTAAAGGGAACAGTGGTGCTATTAGTAATTCTTAATAAAATAATGTTGCAGTTATGATTGTTGCCTCTTAAATTGACAACAGTCATAGAAATGATAATAATAATGATAATGGCATCCTTGTAAAAACCTTAACAATTAACAACAACAGTACGATGCTGTTATTATTGCTACGATTGCTATGTACCTTGTTTGTTTTTTTTGTTTTTTTGGTTTTTTTTTTGCAGCCTCAGACCTATTTGACAAGACATTTTCAAATATCATTGGCACTAAAACAAAAGTTTGAAACTGAGAGTTCTGTGATGAATTTTCTTCAAATGTTAGTCTACAATTTTTTTTCTTTAATGTGCTTTATTGTCACAGTGGAACTGAGATATATGTACTTCCTCAGCTTGCATAATTTCTGTTTTATATTCAACTATAATCTGACATATGCCATATGATGCACTGGATATGTACAACAAGCTTTGGTAGAGGACTCTAATCAAACAGAGAAGGAAGGAACTGCAAAGACTTGTGCAACAGAAATTTGTGACATATAACTATAATGTATGACTTCAAAACAAATGATTAAATTGTCATCTATCATGACTAAAAGCATCATGATTTATGTCCGAGATACTACCTGCAGTTTTTCAAAATAAGTAAAACAATGTATTTCACTTGGGAAACAATCTTGAGAAATACAATAACTTTCCTAGACATTAACCCTTGATAAAACATGATGCTGCCCAATGTTGCAAAGTCTTTTCAAGCTTCAATATAAACATAAAAGAAGTAATGCCAAATTAACAATATAAAACAAAATTGTATGTATTTGTTTTCATGATGAATACTTACTCAGATTCTATACATATTTGCATTGATGTTAATAAAAAATAGAGATTAAAGATCAATTAAATCTTCAACACCTAAAAAGAAAGTTTCTCATGCAAACTTACAGTAAAGAAATGTGTCTGAGAGGTCACATTTGAGGGCTTGGAAGAAGATTAATCAGTGTAAATTAGGTCAGTGCAATGGAGGTTCAGGAAGTAGAGGACAGGGAGAGTCTAGTTTTGGGTCATCTTTGCCCCAATGTACGCAAGTGGGGAAATAACTTACCATCCTCCACTTCCATGTTTCCTTCCGATATTTTCTATCCCATGTTCTTTGTAGAATTTTGATATACAACATTAGTGTTATTTTTGCATTCATAGTGGCTTACACATTGTTTTCTTCTTAATTATATCACTATTCAGCAGTTTCAGAGCTAAAGTCTTAAAGAAACTGAACAAACTGATGAAGAAGACTGGCTCTGGGAACAGTTATGGAGCCTCTGGAGCTGATCTTTTTACAGTTTTTCATTGGCAATTGACTGTGTGACGCTGACCCAAGATATTTTATGCAACTTTTGGACACACAAAGGGCCACTTTACATCAAGGGGTATTCAGAAAGGACTTAAATATGCCATGGATGGATATGTACAAAATCTATGAATAGAATTAACTGGTAATAAAGTTTTATTATGCAGGCAAGGGGTTTACAGATTATACTGCAAACCTGAGAAGCCTCACAATTGTTAGGATAGCAGATGACAACATCCAGAATCCCCACTGCTTGTGCACTGCAGTGTAAGATTAAATTAATTAGTTTTTAATTAGTTTAATTTGGAAAGGCAAAATTTCTGATGCACTGTGCTACAGAGCTTCACATCTTGTGCTATGCAATAACTAGAAATCTGAAGTTAGGGTAACATATAACTTCTGATGTACCATTAGCCATTTAGCACTAGATCTGAAGGTATCTGAAGATGTGATATGGATAGATTCCTCACACATTAATACATTTTCATTTCAGAGTAAAACTTAACAGTTACACCTGGCTTTCACAATAATGTGGCACATTCAACACTCAAAAATGGAAAGGCTTTGATTTGTTTCTAATTCTGTTTCTCTTATAAATACTACTGTTTTGGATCTATTTTCATCATCTTGGTCAGAAAGTATCCTTTCTTGATTTTTCAGTCACAAAGTAACAATCACAATCCTCAGATTTGCTATTGAATAGAAAATAAAATGAAGACCAGTAACCAGATCTACATATGGCTCCTCAGTTTTACAGTAGTAGCATGGAATGCAGAACCATCACTTATCACCTTATCTATCATTATTGGGGGACAAGTTGTGGGGGAAAAAAAAGCTTTTTAAATTTTTTTTTCCTAACAGCATATTTTTAGGTATTTGAAGTGAACACAATAAAGGGACAACCTAGTCACTATGTGACTAAAAAGAAATAAGCAAGCAGGTGGGTAACTCCCTCTCAATTCATACCCACATTAAGGAAAAAAGATTAAAAATGGGAATGTGGAGGGGAGATATCTGTACAGTACTTTTTAAACAAATTCCAAGGCCTTATTTTCTCTCCTGCCACTTTCTCAAGCCTCTCAGTCACTTCTGACTGTAGTTGTATGAATTAGCTTCATCACTGTTGATATGTGACATTGTGCCATAAAACAATACATGGTTGTCATAGGAGAAGACCGGGAAAGGAGTCAAAATTAAGTTGAGTGGTTTATGCAGATACCTGGGACAGAATTGTTGTTGGTCAATGTCATCTTTCAATAACAAATGGCCTGAACTGAAGATCTGAAAAGTATGGCGACAAATACTATGGTCAGTTTTTTGTTAGTTGTTTTGTTAGTGCTTGTGGTCTATCCATCTGGCAACCTGACTTGGCTCACATGTTACACAGTCTGACAGTGATTTGGTCACCCAGTTTGCCTCTAAATCACTGTCTTTTGCAAAACACATGAAAGAGATAGGGTGTAACATACACAAAAGATGAAATGTTTGTTTAAAAATGGACCAAGGAATCAAGCAACGTTGCAAGTTATGATTTATTCAGATAAATTGTGAGAAAAGACAGAAAACAACAGAGATGCATAAAAGAATAGGTCAGCACATACAGGAATTAAATTTTATATCCTACATAGCAAAGTGAGTAAGAAAAAATGAAAATAATTTGTAACACAATATGCATTGTATTGTACATCAAATTTCATTGAAGGTCTACAGATTCTCCCCCTCACTCTGCAAGATTCCCATTCTTATGATGAGATCAGCCCGTTGATATCTCATTGGCTGTAGCATGAATGGCTCCAGACATTTTGATCTGCAAAGATATCTATCAGAAGTCAGGAATAGCATGTTGGCAAGCTTCTTTGATTTGTTCACTTGTAAGGACCAAGTGACGATGGCCTATATACCAATTTCCTCATGCCAGTCTTTAAGCTTGGCCTTAAATGGTCTATCCAGGAGGTACTTTTAACATGATTGATATGCCAACAGAACATCTCCTCAGTCTGTCTTACTCTGTCTACCTTATTTAAAGACAGACTGAAGTAAACAAGAGTACCTCTTACACATCTTCTGGTGAGACTGAAATGTATAAAACGTACTCAACAACATAACTTGACTATTCTAATTTCACCCATCAAAAATCAATGTTGTGTTAATCTTACTTTCCTTCTCTTTATTTTTTCTTCTTGTGGAACTCACTACATCAAGGGAAAGAAAAAAATCAGTGATGTCATGGCATAAAAAATAACTTCAGAAAATAAGAGTTGTAAACTTTATACTGAGGACTCATTAACTTATCAATGTTGTGATATTCTTGCAAGCACCATGTTCGATTAGGTGCAAATTGAGTGTGAAATCATAAATACTTGGTCTGTTTCAAACACATGATAATTAGATACATGAGAAATACATTAATAAATTGTTTACTTGCCTTAGCAGGTTCCTTATTGCACTAATAAGCCATGACAGATTTTGCTTGTTAATAATTCTGCCTGTTGCCTGCTAGAAATGATGGATGGGGTGCAAACAGCTGTGGTATCAACATGCATTTCATGTAAAACAGGGACATGAAGACATGTGGTATGTGTGTTTGTGTGTGTGTGTTTGCATTATGCGTTGTTTGGCACATTTTCACAGAGGGGTGTGTGTTATCCTTGTCTATTGGAGTCAGACCCGAGGCTATGTCTAATTGGAGTCTTCACACTTTCAAGCTTGACTCACACTGACACGCTCGACCTTGGCTCTCCTCCCTTTGCCATGAAAAAGGAAAACAGTGACACAGAAACATGCCTTCTTTGCTGAAAGGAAAAAAATGCTGTTCCTTATTTATTTATTTATTTTTTGGTGTTTTTGTTTTCCTTCAGCTCTCTACTTTAAGAGACTACTGCAATCTTTCCTCCATTTGAAGAGATACACTTTTCATCCACAGGACCAGCATTTAACATACAGCAAGGTCAGCACCATGCTATTGCTGGACATGTCTTAACAAGGATGCTCAGGTAACTCATCCAACACAAAGACAATGATGTGTCCCACAGTTTCAAGAAGAGGAGTTTCGATCTGAGAAGTGTATGTGTAAAAGTTCCTACCTTACACATGCTCAAACTCTCCTGCAAGTTTTATAAACTTTGGTATGGAACTTTTTTGCAATCTTTTCAACAAACAAACAGATTATCCATCATTATGCACATTATGAATGAGGCTAAAAACTTGTGTCCTTCTGTTCATCAGTGCAATAACTTCCATGTTCAGGTACACAGTCCATGCATTTGCAAATGGTGAAAGTGTTAAGGTCAAACACTTCTATTTCTCGGAAATCAGCCGTCAATATAGCTCTCACCATACATTTCAAGGCTCAGTCCCCCAGGTCTCACTCCAATTTTAGCATCCAAAGGCCCATTTATTGGCTTGATTTTCCCTTCCCATCAGGCAGCATTGATCAAACAGCACACTTAAGGTTTTTCAAGGTGGACATTACTACTGATGGAAACCAGTACTTGCAACTACAGTGCAGAAACTATAGCCATTATTCAACTGATTGGCCTCTCTTCCATCTCTTAGCGGTAGGCATTTCATGATTTGGCAGGTATTTATATCTCCACAGGACCAAATCCACCTCACAGTGTCAGCAGTGGAGTGCATGCTTTTCGGTGGCATCAATTTAGTTATTTAGTCATGAGGAAGGACGGGGGTGGGTGATTGTAATGATGTGTTAAACCTCAAATGGAAAACTTTAGAGATTGGGTTGTCTGTCAACCTGCCAAGTGTTTCATCGTTATATTTTGATGATTACTTTTCAAATTCACAATGTTTCAATACACACAATCTTTAGTGGTATGATATACTGTATATCCTATAAAACAGATAGATGCCCATTTTCTTTTCTTGTTACTGGGATATTATTTGATTAAATTCTTTTGGTCTGGATTTCTAAAAAAGTTAAAGGTGTGAACTCAGTATTGTTGATACCTAAAAACATGATCACATAGTACTACCAAATATGAGATTGTTGTGGCACAATCCTTTGTGACCTTTTGTTGTTTATCAGTATTAATTTACCAGTGCTAATCTGCCAACATACATTTATTTAGAATGAACGCTCAACTGCTTATTCACATTTGCATTGATGATGTAATGTAGTTTTAGAATTTTACTGAATGAAATGATTCAATAGTTGATACTGGCCTTTGGAGAAAGCATATTGTTGCCAAGGAGACTGTGATTCTTAAATACTTCCTCTCATCAGTGGCAATGAGTAACACCATGTCTGAGCAGGAAAATAATATTCCTTTGTGCCCCATGCCTGCTTTTACAGTTGCTCCATTGGGCAAACATGCTTGTCTGCATGGGAATATGCACTCTGTAAATAAAGAACTGAAATACTGCTATTACATAACAAATAGAG
>JAOWBL010000024.1:6789458-6808371 GCA_028564865.1 Zenarchopterus dispar | reverse complement strand
TCCCCACAACCGGTGAAAACCAGAACACACACACATGCATACATACATACATATATATAAGTATGTATATGTGTGTGAGTGTGTGTGTGTGTGTGCGTGTGTGTGTGTGTACAAGTATGTATGAGTGTGTATGTGTCCACAGACAAGCATTGGGAAAGGTGGGGGTGACAGTGATCCCTCAGAAGGCTAAATTTACTCAAGAGTGAAGGGCACAGGTGGATTCAACTGCGACAGTGGTGTAGGGGTGGTCGGAAAGAACCAGACCTGGTTTCAGTTCAAGCAGAGATCGGGGGAAAACAAGAAACCCAAATTGGGGTTTCTGTCAAAAGCCAGCTGGTCTGGCTTTAATTTCATGCAGGAAATTTCCTTTTCCTTCAAGCTGCTTCTTGGTCTTTTGTGTTTATTTGTTTGGTCAATTTTTTTCTACTAATATTACTTTTGTTTTCCACTTTTTTAAACTTTTTTTTTAACTTTACCATTTGATTGAGCTTGGTCTCAGCTGGTGCTGTAGGGTGTGACTTCTTGGAGAAGAGAAGAGAAGGCACAGGTAAGTTTTTATAGTACACCATTTCTGTTCCTTTTTCCACATCTTGTATGAATTTCATTTGTTGGTTGAAAACATGTCTCCATGAGGATTTCAGACTATATTCAGCACAGCAGGTCATTACATGTTTAACAGATTAAGACATAATTTTGATGTTTAGCTGATCAATTTGAACAGTTCTGACACTTATCTTGAAACTCTGGTGCCTGATTGTTTCATTATGTATTTGCAGGATTTAATGAAAGTTGTCATGTAGCCCAACACAGAAATGACTATAGCAGTCAAACCAAGGCCAAAAGATATACTAAATTTGTGTTTACTATGAGTTTTTTTCCTTCTCTTTACAAAGTAGAGCACAACCCAGTAGTTTCTAACAGAAGTGGCTGAGTCAGGTTTCAGCTGTTGCTAATCACTTTTGAGCACATGAGGAATGACTGACTTATTTTTTTCTTTTTCTTTTTTTCTGTTAGGCCGGATAAAATATTCATGTAAAATTTTCCATCCTTTTTATTTCCTTCCAAATCACTTTGGATTACTGGTAGTTTTAATGGTAATTCCTTAGAATATCTCTTTTGCCTGATCTGGAATTAAACAGCTAAGTCAAAATAGTCACAATTCAATAAGTAAATACATAAATGGGTATGATTTCTCCACTTTTATTCATTCTGTCAGCACAACTTTCAAAGTAATGATGAATGACCTGATCCCACAACAGAACATATATAGTATCAGCTGTGCTTTCCAGTGGAAAATAAAAACACAAACTTCTTCAATAATTATGTTATCTTGATGCATTCTCTTCCATAAATAAAAAAACGCAGCTTGCTTGCCAGTACATCTACATTCTGTTGAGACACACATTTGTACCTGATGACTTGTACAATAAATGTCTCAAACCATTGTTGTCATGTGATATTGTTCATGTGTGACCTCCCCCTCCTCACTAGTTTGTCTACTTATTTGGAGGAAAGTTGATTGGCAGGACTGCATTGACTTCCATGCCAGAGAGCGCAGAATTTAATACCCATTCAACATAACACTGTCCAGTTTTTATTTTTCTCTATTGCAGTAACAAATGGCTAGGCTAAGGGCGTTAAAGAAAACAGAAAAAATGTACAAGGGTAGTAATTAGCAGGGTTCGATCTGAATACTCAGATACTTGTTCATTAGGTGGACATCTTGCATTGAACTTGGTTATCTGGATACATAAACATATGTTGCACATTCAAATTAATGGACAACTTACCATATGAATTCCTTCCCCAATCCATTTATTAATTTCCATTGACCACACTTTGTTGTGCACACCTCGTTTGGTCTTGTATGCATTAATAACCCATATGTGCTCTTGCTACTCTCACCACATCTGCTATACTCGTTGTTGTAATGTGTGTATGGACCTCACTCAGCCATCATTGTGCATGTGAATCATAGCCGTGTAACACACCCATGCGTGCCACATTTGTTTGGTGGTACATGTGACTCACAATTGGTCAGTCAGGTACACTCTTTAGGCGCCACATAGCAAGACTGAGATCTAAATATACAGGGTGTCCCAAAACATTTGACATCATTTTGCAGACCAATAATTTTGTTGAAATAACCTCAAATTTTCACTGAATGTATAGAAACAGATCAAGATTTCATATTTAATGTTTTATTTTTGTTCTGTTTTTGGTGGACCCATGCCGTTTATTCCCAAAGAGAAGTCATTTTGCATCTTGGAATATGCTCACACAATTACCCAAGACTGTGCAACAAGCCCTAACTATCGACTTGACATGTGCAGTGTCAAAGGTGGTGCACATTTTGAACACTTATGAAATCGATCCCATAATAAACTTATGATGTTCAACAACTAAACTGTTCAATTTCATTGAGCTAGACTTAGCAATTTTCAAGATAATTGCTTTTAAAATTATGTAAAATTTTTTGGGACACCCTGTATATTAAATACAATATTAAATACTTTGAAGCCTCTCTGGCTTTGATAAGACTTTATCTCACATCTACAGCTTCACATTCTTGGGTTTAGTATTTGGGTATTAAGCCAAAAACAAAATACATGCTGATTCTAAAGAATCAGCTTTATTTTAATATATAGTGAATGACTGATGGATTTGTTTTTCTTTTGTACCTTTAGTAATATTGTCAATGGACATTATTACAATTAAAGAGTAATCATCCATGTCTTGTATTTTATACCTGAGAAGAGTTGCTTTCATCTTGCAATTAACATACAAAAAGCAGAATCTAGTGTACAGGAACTGCTTCATCCTCACTTATTAGCTTCTCAGCCCCTGAATTCCACAACTGTGATGGTCAGCGAAGTTGAGGAAACACATTGTTTTCTTTCTCTGTAGGGTGGTGAGCACTCTTACACAGTTGCCTCTTGCCTTTGAACTCACCTCATCCTCTTGGTTAATCTTCAAACTCTGCTATCTGCTATTCATTATTGTTTTCAGTTTTTTTGTTTTGTTTTGTTTTTTGTTTTTATACAACATACATAATGATTAAATCTAGGAATGGGAGTATCAAGTTTACAGCATATAGTCAAACACTGAATGCTATTCATGAATTAAAAAAAGGTTAAATTAATGGAAGAGAAGCCCAAAAAAAATTGTGATTGCTACTTGTTTCTGCTTGTTTTGTATTTACTGGGTTGTAATTCAGTGCAGATACACTTTTCCACTAATGTTTTTGTATAAATCAACTTGAAGGTTAAAAAACTGGAAGGTTTAAAAAAAAAGACACAAAAGTAATTTTGCTGATTTGTTGTTAGTCTGCAGCAGCTGCTGAGAGAAAATGTGGTCTTAGTTAGTTTCCATGGTTATTTGATGGGCACCAGTGATGCAGACACTATTGGATTACTAAATCTGTGTCACTGCAGAATGTCTTTTCATTTTTTAAACAAATTATTACTGAACCAAGACCAATTACACATATAAAAAACACAAGTGCATTAGTTCTGTGTGTCTTACAGTAACAGAATAGTAATTAGCTCTTATTTTCTTCCTCTTTATTCACTTCTCTCATCTTTACTATTCAACTTTGGAAGATTTCCAACAGTGGTACATCCTCCTGTATGAAAAGTCTCATTCCCTCCACCCCCCTGAGCACTGCTGAGGCCAGAAAACAGTGATGCTCCACTACCACGATACAATGCTTATACGCAGGGGCCGCCTAAATCTACAAAACATGAGCACTGGCGCTAGGCAGTTCTTTTGATCTGCAGCTAATCTCAGTTGCCTGCCTCCCCTCTGATCATGTATGAATAAGAATGAGTTGGGGTGATCCTGAAGGCACAAAGAGCTTTAGACGTTGCCGCTTGTCTGCCAAACTCCACCATGTAGCACAAGCCAGCGCCCATGGTCGCTAGGCCTCACAATCACACATCTGAGTCGAGGAATCCTCATTTAGACACACATTATATTCCACTGTGCTTTCTTCTCTTCCCAGTGAGATGTTATCAGCTGCTTGTTAATAGCATGGGAGAAGTTACATAGCTATGCTGAGTGATCTTTAATTGTCAGGAAAATTGACAAAGGTCAGCAGCTGCAGGAGGAACTTGTGCTGTGTCATGTCTAGTGAAGGAATTGGAGACAACGATGACTCCAGATGTTTGTGTAATAACTAAAACATGGTCCCTCTTAATCAAAAACTAGTGTCAAAAAAATCAAACCGTTTGTATAAAGAATGATTTAAATATTTTTTAAGATACTGTAGTGCATTCATGTTCTTACCAGAAGGGGCAGTTCCTTTTCTTCTGCCTGCCTAAAATTTTCTGCCCATGAGCTATTTGTTTGCCATAGTAAGAGAGTAGCTCATGCATGTTTGTGCATGCACAGCTTTTATCAAACGGAATTTCAAGCTTTTTTGTTTTCCTCTTCATGACTCAATTTCTTCACTTAAAAAATACTCCAGCAAAGAAAGTGGTACAATCAAAATGAATTTAGATTGGATTTTTTTTTTTAACCAGGATATGGAGATTTATAAACTATGTTTTTTGTTTCAACTTTTTCCTTTGGCTCAGTTTGTTTTGGAGTTGGAATCAGTTTGTCTATTGTGACAGTGGCTGTTATTTCATAATGTGCAGCATTAAAACAGACTAAGCAGCAGCACCAAAAAAAAAAATTCTTGTACCATCAAGCATTTGCAAAATGTCTGATTTATACTGGCTCAATACCCATAACCTTTGGAGCCCCAAAGTCTCCAGTCAATGCTTGATCCCAGACTCTAGAAGACACCCACAGAGACTTGTCAGGACAGTGCTCTTTTTATGGTGTGATGGGCAGCAAGACTAGTTAAGTTGAGTTAAAGTTGTGGAAGGTTATGAAAATGTAACTGTGACCCACAGTTCAACTGCAAATTTGTTCATTTTAGGTCAGCATACACGTCTGTCATGTTGATAGAACTTGGTTGGACGCATTATCTATTTCATTTTGACAAATATGACTCTAACATTAATATTACAGGGAATGCTGGTGGGCACCCCTCGAGCTGGAAAAAAAAGGGAAAAAGGAAGAGAGAGAAAAGAAAACACTGGTATCTCCTTTTTATGGTCAAAATTAGACAAAGGGCTGCAAGAACAATGAAATAACTGTGCCTGCATTGGAACAGTTCACAAGGCATTACAGTACTTTCCAACCATTCAAAATGAGGAAAAATCATTAGCAGAAAGAGTTTCTTTTTTCCTCACTTGAAGCAATTGTGGAGACTTGGAACATTTTGGCCTTGATATACAGAGAGAAAGCATGGCAGTTACGCTGGTTATTCATCTGAAAGACACGGGAGAAAAAAGAGGGATGAGAGAAACACTGGTGTCAGGGATTAGGAGAATAAAATGAAGTAAATTAAAAAGAAAATAATTAACATGCTGGTATATGGGATAATAATTACTGATATTTCATTTCTCTTAAAAACAACTAACTGAGTTTTTAAATAATTACACTACATATACATAGTTTAATGATCTTTACTAAATCAAATGATGCATATAATTTAAATACAATGATAAATCTTGTGTGGGGAATACATAATATTAACCCATGTGCTAAACTTCTTTATTTTGCGTTGAGAAGGATACAGGCCTCCCCTGCAGGAAGCACACTTAATTGCAGCGTCTGCAGTGGTTGCATACAATGTGTGCTTTACATATAGCAGATTACGTTCTAATGTAATCTGTAATTTAACTGCTCTCTTGCACTTTTTTTTTTTTGACAGGGATGCATCCATGCACTACGCATATGCAGGTTATCATAAATATGTACTTCAGCCTCACTTCATCTTTTTATAATACATGTCTAACTACATGCCATTTGGATATTTTCTTTACTGAGGCTATTTATCAAATACAGGACGAGGCATTGCATAATCTCCAAACTAAATATGGGCGATATGTTTGTATCTCTATGTCTACAAGCTTGCATGCATATGATAGTAGGAAAAGAGTAGAGGAGCAACAGGTCTGACCAACAGTTCACCCAGCAGTGCTGCGCCTAAAAGCATCAGGGTAGTTGCAGGACCATGGAGCTGCTCCTATGATGTAACTAGAATCAGATAGGACAAAAGTAGAGCTTGTTGTTCAGCGTGTGCCTCATACATAATTTAGAAAAGGTGTACAGAGAGCATACTGTTGGTAAAGCACAAAACAGGCAAATCACATGTACTGTTTCTAATGTGACACAGTTACAAAAAAAAAAAAAGGATTGTAGTAATTACAATTCTAGAGGCCTGTTATATTGCTGCTCTCAGATTTGTATGTTCTGCTACAAAGGAGACAAGAAGACATATGCAAGATGTTTAATGGCCCAGGTACAAAAATAAAATGGTGTTATTGAAAGGATTTCACCCATATGGTTTTATTGAGAAACTGAAAAACAACTGCTAACAATAATAAGACTGATTTTTTCCTTCTTCCTTGTTGCCTCTTTGTTAAAATAAAAATAGTATCAAAAATAGTAATTGCAAAGTAATGTTTGTTACTGATTAGCTTATGAATGAAAATAAAATTCATGGTGATGACATGCCTTTTAAGCATTCAGGTATACTGTCAACACATGTTGATGCTCTCATACTACACATTTTTGCAAAGACTTTGACTGTAAGGCACTAGTGGTCAATGTATCAAGTTATTAAGGTATTTAAAATATCTTGGAAAAATCGTTTAAGCTAAATTTGGTAAGAACTCTCCTTTAAAAAGCCTATCTCAGTGCAAATATAAACACGTTCCCATAATCATGGATGGCTTTGTTTTATAAATGTAATAATATAAAGATGTACTTGTATGATTTCAGTTAATTAAGATAGCTTTTCTCACCTATGCTCCTTTAATTATAACGTAGTGTTACAATTCCTTCAATGTAATTACTGATGATATTGCCCTCTGAGTTTCATTATAAACCTTATTAATAAGGAGCTTCAAATCATGTATAATAGAAGACTTTGGGTGAGTAACACAAAGACTAGAAAGTGTGAGATAACTTCTAAAGCAGGTATATTTTGGCAGAGAACAGAATCCAGATGTTGAGACTGAGTATGTCCTGAGTGGTGTGAAAATAATCTACTAAACTGAACAAAGCATAGATGTGAGATGCAAAGAATGTTTTTCATTTCATTTTACCAGATGAAAAAAAAAAAGAAACATAATTTTTCAGGTTGAAAAATAATTTACCCAGGGCTTAAGCACAACTAGATATGTGCTGCTGAACTTAGCTGTACATGTTAACTGGGTTTTTTCCCCTCTTTACAGGGCTTTTAATCTTCCCAACCATATTATTTTAGGAGAAAAAAATACAAATAAATCTTTTTTTTTTTTTCTTTGCAATAAATTGTTGGCATTGTACACTGGATGTCACTGGACTTGCACTGGGAATGCCCTTCACATGCCCAGAAGTCTAACTGTAATTCAGAAAGTACACAAGTCTACATACACATGTGCAAAATGAAATTTATAGCTTCCCAGCTGAGCCTGTGAAATAAAATGGCCTGCAGGTCTCTCTGTCCCCACTGTGAAGGCTTTGGTCGTCACATCATGTAGCATCAATCTACTGCAAAACACCAAATGTCTCTCAAATTCATCAGGGAACTGGCACTGGAAGAATGACTGAAACTGGTAAATACCAAATAAAGCTAGGAGCATACTCAGACATATCCGACATGCAACAAATATTCTGCGTGTCTTGAAGTGCTTCTGTAAAGCTGGCTAATTCTCAGGAGCAGTGAGGCACTGTGCTTAACAACATCATCTACTGTGACAGGCAGATTGTGTTTTTTGCATGATCGACAACAGATTGTGTTGAGCTGAGGCTGTTCCTGTTTGCCCTGGAATTGTTTTTGTGTTCATCTTTTTCTTGATAGAGGCATTTCTTTCATTTTCTCACTGTTACCAAATACACACACATATACACATTTTCAGGCAAACTGCATTGCATACATGCATGTGTGTTTGTGTTTGAGTGTTTCTGTGACACATGCTGTGAAGTGAATGCCAGGAGAGGCTTAAGAAACAATTCAAGCAAGATCAATATCCGAGAACCACACTTAAGTGTTTGACTTGACATCCAGCTGCAGTTTTCCAGTTCTACTTAAATGCCAGACCTCACCATAAATGTAAACACCCAATAGCCTAAGTGTACAAACACTCTAACATCTTGTATCAGCATAATTATTTTTGTCAAGTGTAAATCTTTTTTTTCTCCAGCAGGCTTCAGTGCAACTGTCAGCCTACACATGAACACACATGCAAACACATTCCTCACAACGTTAAGCCGAGGATTACATGTTCTAGGAGAAAGAGGGAAGAGCAGTGGCTACTGAATTTGGCCACTGAAATTGCAGGTGGCAAGAAAGTAAACATTTGATTAATCTGGACAATGAAAAAAAAGAGTTTCTTCACAACATGCTCAGTTTGTTTGGATAAACCTATTATGTACCAAATGCTAAATTTATCACAATTTGACACACCTTCAGGTACACAACACTGTCATAAAAACCTACAGTAACAGTTTTAGCTGTTTCTGGCACACTCAGATTGAGTTGTAGATTTCCACCCAGCAACCTCAGGAGCAAAACAGACAGTAGGTCTTCCCTACTTTGCATTAACTGTATATGCACTGAATGAAGCAGTATGTCTTCACAATCATTTATCCCAGTAGATAAGTCAGCCAGTCATTTATGAATATGCATGAGTGCTTGCCTCATTTAATGATTTTTTTCACCATTTAAATATATTCCACAGCCCCCCACCAACTTAATTCTCTGTATTTTATACAACCCTCAGATGTCTGATTGCACACACAAACATGTAGATTTTTAACATTAATTTCACAGGATTTTGCTCTCTATGCGTAAGTATATATACATAAAGAATAACCATTCCAGTTTCAGGTTCAGCCTTCCTCTCTTCACACCTCCCTCCTCTACTCCTCCCAGGTGCCAACAAAAGACAACCCCAAGCTTTGTGAACAGTGAAAGCAACTCTACAATGAACTGCTGGCAGACCGCATAGAGTGGAGGCACGCAAGACAGAAGAAGGAACGCTGAATGTGGTATGATGGCAAAAACTTTCCACATGTGTCAATATGTCTCTTAAGAGAGTTAATGCAGTTGCAAGTTGTCTGCAGTGAGAGGTCCTAAGAGGAAGAACAGTGTCTGCTGAGATCAGGAAAGCTGTGTACTCAGTGTTTCACACATGCTCATATGTAATGTCATTGATATCTGCCATGTTGCATTTATGAACCGATGGTGTCTAACAGACTACACCTTATTGATTATCATAGCGGACTGAGGACCAGAGGAAATGCTATTAAAGATTAAAGGGTCAGGTGATGTGAAGGTGGTATCCAGAGTCATCAGATACCAGCAGCTTTGGTTACATTCTGTAATGTCCGCCTGTCAAGCAGATTAGCCAGTGTGATTTATTTATTAACAGTTGTCCCGTCATTTTCTATACCCTAACTCACTGACTGACTGACAGGGAAGCTGACTGCATAGGCTATTCCTCACAGGCGACCTCCAAGAAATGGAAAGATTGGGAGCCACTTTATGTCTGAGCACCACACCCATTCTGTATTTCTGTACAATTCAGAAACAGTTTGAATGACTCTATATGTAGACAGAGAGGTAGAAAAGCTTAAACTTAGCTGAATATAAAAGTTCCTGGGGAGGAAAAAAACCCAACATAAATAACAAATATGCATCTAAGTTAAGTAAAGCCTATTATTTATTTTCACGAGTAGAACTTGATAAAACCAAAGATTGGGACCTGATGCTGTATTAGAGAATACACAGACTTCATTCAGGGCAGCTATTTAAATTACTCAAACTGATACAGCATCCATATAATGTGAGTACAATAGACCTCTGATATTACAAGGCCTATCTGGGATTCATCTCTCTCTACAGAAAGTCACTGCTGCCTGTCTTTGTCTTATCTGAAGTGCCAAACTTGCTGTTCTAATTGTTATCTTCACACTAATAGAGTGGATGTTTTGAAATCATTTGGTTGGATGGATGAATACTTAGTAATTCCACAGTGCTTACTGTCTGTGTCAGGGCTTATCTGTGCAAGATTGCGTCCTGGAGAATGATTGGCAGAAGTATGCTGGAGGTGGAAAGTGTGAGAAAGAAGGGAGCATTCGCAGACTTTTCTTGGTCTGACTTTTTCTAATTCCATTAAAGCCTTGAGGAAGTAAAAATACATTGAGTCTTGACATTCTCGTCATTTCATGTGACATGCATGAAGTAACAGTAAAAAACATTAGTCTGACACCACATAAGTTAACTTTTAAAGTCGATAGCAGACAGGTGACATACTCTTCTTTGGTTCATTAGTCAAACCACACATCGTCTTCCTCAAGTGGTCCTCTCTGAGCAATTAATTGCCCGTCCACTCTGTCCGGGCACGATAATAAAGCATTTAAGAGCCATGCCTCGTTCATTAAAGTAGAGTTGAGAAATATGAGACCGCCCCCTTTCAGAACTCGATTTTTTTTTCTTTTTCTTTTTTTCTTTTTTTAAGAAGGAAAAAAAAGAAAAGGGAAAGAAAAAATCGATTATTGCTCCTCGCACCAGGAGTAGAAAGGGTTTAGGGAAACACTCAGTCGGGATTGTGGGAAGGAAAAGAAACAGCGTCTCAACATCACTATCAAGCTCCAGAGGTCCAGCACTTCACCGGCACCGCCTCCACCTCCAGCAGCTCCACCGAGTCCCTCGCCGCTCACCGGCACCTCGCAGAGAGAACAGGCGAAGAGTCCTCTACGCCTCCAGAGCAGACACTGTCCGATCACAGAGAGGTGGACGGGGGTGGGGGGAGTTGAGGGGGTGGATGGGGAAGCGGGGGGGGGGACGCCAGAGAGAGTGATTGAGAGAGAAACAGAAAGAAGAGAGAGAGAGAAAAAGAGAGAGAGAGAGAGAGAGAGAGAGAGAGAGAAACACACACACACACACAGAGAGAGAGAGAGAGAGAGAGAGAGAAGGAGAGAGAGTAGTTTTCCCTGACATTATAGACGCTCCTACCATCCACTGCACGATACTTTTTTTGTGTCCTCTCGGCGCCGTCTTCTGCTAAGTTGCGCTCCTGGATTTTAAGTGCGCCTCAGCTGAACTCCGTCTCCGTCAAGCAGCGACTCCAGCCTTCCTGTCAAAGCGCCCGCCCAGCAACCGGCGGACCGCTTCTGTCTGTCTTTCTTTCTTACCTTCTTTCTTTTCTCCCGGAGGAGATTTCTCGCGAAACAAAGTAAGTGCCACTCAAACATTTGCCACTCACTCGCAAAAAAAAAAAAAAAACTTAGTAGGCTACCACTTGTTATTTATGTTCCAGAGAGGAAACTTGACGGCGTATTTTTATGTGCGCTGCTCCGACCAACTAAGTACAGTAACTGCGTGTATTGATTTGTTTTGACCTCTGTCGACATGCGGCCGTGACAAGACTGTGATTTTTATTACGAGGGGACATCAAATAGCCTTTAATTGTCTTTTAGTCTAGATTTGTCTCGTGTCGGCGGTAAGGTGGCTGCTGTGTCGACTTTGTGGAGCTCTCTGTTGTCCACATGCATGCGCACAGTCCTGAAGCCACAGAAACTGAGGGAGCTGCGCTCTTTGACAGAATACACCGGTGTTCTGCAGTGCACACAGGACAGCATAGGAAAAGTTACTCTAGGTTTGTAAAATGTTCAAAAGTGGTTTAAAAACTTTATCTGTCTGAAAAGAAACTGTAAAATCTAGTGAAATGAAAAAATAAGTGAACAAAGTTGGTTAATTTCTGATTATTAAGAAAAAAAAAGTACCAAAATCAGCTGCACATAAAAATGCATTATATTGGACGTATGCACCTCTTTTCATATAGTCATACTGAGATGTACACAACAGATCACAATTATCCCAATGCATTTGGAAAGTTTTAAAGAATTATATTTTGATTTTATAGGATAAGATTAGAAAAAAGTAAGCTGATAAGTTAATATAATAACCCGTTTTGTAAACTTATTTAGGTGTGAATCCATGCTGAGGACAGATACAGTAGTGTAAGTTGATCCGTTAGAGTAGGTCTGGATTGAGCCACAATTTGTTCTTCTCAACTTTGTGACAAAGATGGACTAATTCTACTACAAGAAGAGAGATAAATTACAAGGTGTTCTAAGTTCAGTCTTGTGTGGCTCAGTTGAACCTGTTGCAGTGAGAGGATTAATAATGACAACATGATTAACTTGGGCAACTTTCACAGGTGGCACTTTCAGAAGTGAACAATTAGATTATTTGTTTTTTGCTTCAGGTGTGCAGTTAGCCCCACAGATGAGATATGCAGAAAAACTCAGCACAATTATAAAAATGTTAGGCTCCCAGATCACGCTTCCTTCTAAATTTGAGTCGGCAGTGAAGCAGACAAGGCTATGCATTTAATTTATGCTCTTTAATATACACATAAAAGTCTATCTCTTGTAGTGATGTTCTTGTTCATTTGTAATTTTATCAGCATAAATAATTTTATTTTAATTTTTTAAAAAGGTAAGGATATAAGATGGTAGCAGTTTGTCATAATTTATAGAATTATATGGTGTACGCAATATGTTCTGAGATTTACAAGAGCTAATAAAGTTGGAAAAAGACCAGTGAATGAGGTATTTCCAAAGTACTCGGAACACTCTTAGTCTAAGTTCTTAAGTATTGTTTACTATAACAGTGTATTAACCTGTCCATCTGTAGTGCACTCCACACAGTCACTAACTATTTGGTCTTCTTAAAGTTAGTTCAATATTGTTAAAAAAAGATACACTTTATGCTCCCTGTTTAAAGTATTTGCATTCATAAACATACGTTTGTCCAGTAAACTGTCCTACTTCATTTTAAGATGCTTTTTAGGGATTTTTTTAAATGAATTTACTAGTACTTCTATTTTATTTGATCAAAAAATATTTTACACATGGCCTTCCTTCTTCGAACCATCGTCAATGAAGTTGTTCCATGTGGCCCGTGCGGCCTGTTGCTCTCTTGGGATTTAGCATTAGGTTAATCCGCTCAGAGGAAGGTGAGCACTTGCATGTGGACCCATGATTACATACAGAAGAATCTGTCATTTGAGCTCTGTAATCTCAGAGACCCCTCACAAACACACACACATCCACGCATGAGAGCAAACACTCACCGATGCATAGACGAAAGCAAGCTCACTCTCTCAGTCTCTCTCATTTCCTGTTACACTGACACACACACACACACTTTTACATGCATTAATGCATAAACACTCGCACTATCTGGCCTGTATTTCTTTTGTTTCTCTTATTCTCTTAAGTCCTCTCCCTCTTGACAAATCAATTGGGATTTTGGACTGATTCACAAAACCAACAGTGACAACACACTCTTACCCTTCTCACAGAGAGGGATTAGAAGGTCACGTGTTCCTGTGATTGGCCAGGGCATTGAGCCGATTGTCAAGGCACTTTGCTGTACACCAGGGGCTCGGTAAAGCTTTAGTTAAGCAAGGGGAAGGGACACAGTGTGTGCCGTGATCAAGGTTTTGCTGTGTTTTTGCCATGTGTTTTCAAAATACCCAGGAAAAAAATAAGTAATGGATAGTCTGCTTCAAATACCCTAAGTTTTCACATGCTGCCCATAAATACATAATATAAATTACTTTCCTGCTGGACAGAGATATGCGTGGCCAGAAAGAGAGAAATGAGTGGTATGAAATGTTTGTGATCAAGCATGGATCATTGAAAAAAAAAAAGCAAATAAATAAAAAGTAAACTCTACCCACTGTGCTTCTTCAGAGCATGGATATATTTAGTACTGCACAAAAGGCACATTTTAAGATTCCCTCCTCATGGAAAACCAGATCTATAAAAACATTATTCTTAATGGAAAGGTCCAGTATATTTATGTTTAAGCAAATAGTTCAATAGCCCCGCTTGCTATACTTAAAAGTTTTTCTTTTCATTTCTTTTTTTTCCCTTTTTTTTCTACTAATGATTTTAACTATTTTGGAAGGAGTTTCCAGAGTTAGCTCAGGTAAACATCAATAAAACATTTATTTACAGATTGCCGGAGAGCTGGAGGTAGATACTGAAGAACTGTAATTGGACTTCATATCCCTTGGCTCAAATGAGGAGTATAGGAGACAATTGGAGACAATTATATTTACTTTGTATTTTATATCAGGCCTCTAGATTGTGAAAGTGGTATCTTAAACAGTTTAGAGATATTCCTTTATTTCTCCTGTAAAATTCATTCAATTTAGTCTCAGCTCCATATGATTTGGGTACATTTATATGACACAAAAAAGAGAAAAAAATAGAAATTTGATAATATTTTTTCTCTTTTTTTGTTAGGTGGAAATGCTCATGTCTCATAGTAACTCAAGGGCATGTTGTTTTGTGCTCTATTTTATTGCTCAAGACACATGCTCTCTCTGCTGCTACATAATCTCTTTGTTTTTGTTTTTATATATATTTTTTGTCCTAATGAAAAATGTAGAGCTTGACCTCACCTTTTGTTTTTTATTTCCCTTTAAACACCTTTCTTCCGTTGTCCTAACTCTTGAACACGTATGAAATGTTTTTTCCAGAATCACCTTTGCTTTAGCAGAACCTATTGCGTCTCTTCATTAAAGCTGAAATTACTTACAAAACTTAAAAGACAAAATCAAAAGTAAATAAAACTGTCCTTGAATTGTTTATGATGAGTTGAATGCATATATTTGAATATGTCCTGTCTTTTGCATAATGATGCAAAGTATTCTTCTGTCTCTATCTAGTAATTAGCGGTGACGTTCAGCAACTTTCTCTGTGTGCTGTAAGTGGATGTGGGTGTATGGGGTTTGTTCACTTGGGTGTTAAAGATCACAGAGGAATATATCAGCCTTTGATGTTTAATTGTATTGTAAAACACACTTTAGAATATTTCTGCATAAAGTCGGCTACTGGCTGTGCTGTGCTTTGTGTTTGCTGTTTCCCTGTGTTTGTCTGTCAGTATTTTCTGTCAGTTTGGAAAGTATGTGTGAACGGTTGTGTGTGTTCAAGTTTGGGTCTTGTCCCTGTGTTTTTGTGTGTGAGTGTTTGTGACTTTTTTTTTCTTCTGAGTTTCGTGAGGTTGTTACTGGTGTATATTCAAATGAAAAAGCATGTTTTTCTTTTTCTCCTTTATTCTCACACTTTGGAGGGAAGGATTTGATGTCTTGGATGATGGAGCAGTCTGGAAAACAGTGTCAGTGAGAGAGGCTGGAAAAGGCAAAGCAAGAAGACAGATGCACACGAAGAAAAGAGGAACACAGAGAAAACAGAAATTTAGTCGGGGTGAGGTTAGTTGCGAGCAGAGCAACAAACCTTCTGTGGCTAACCTTCTGCCTCTGATCAGGTATTCTTCATTAAAGAGAGATGCTTTCGTGATGTCATGCTCAACACACTGATCTAGATGAACAGGATGTCCTGCCTTCTTCATCCTGTTTCCTGTTTCCTGCCTGGCCTGTTGGTCATTATTGCAGCAGCTGCCTGCTGGGTGGTCTGTGCTCAGCAGTGCTGACCACACAATCATATCATCAGCTGCGGCCCACCTAAAGAGACACCAGAAACACCTCACCATACTTGAGGCCTGCTCTGTGAAATGTTTGGACAGGGAGAAAGTCTACAAGGCAAGAAAGCTAAAGGAGTGAGGAACAGGGGACTTTGGATGATAAGACAAAGAGAAACATTTAGAGTACAACGGCAGTAGGACTTCTTTGTCTAAACACCGACGTCTTCGGATCAGGCTGCATGCCTCAATACAAAGACTTAACTGATAAAATGAGAGTTCAATGATGGCTAACATGCATATAAACTAGTTCTTAGACTTCCCAAAAAGACACTAAAAAAAATTGGTGAAACAGATTGAATTAAAGAATGAAATAAATCTATAATACCTGCTTTGTTTGACAAAAGTGCAAGGAACTGGGAATTTTAGTGAGTTTTAGTGGCTTATTTTCACATGAGTTGTTGTTCATCTAAATGTACCAATAGAAAGTGTGCTCTCTGCTAAACACTTTGTACATGACTTGTAAATCTTAAGGGGGCAACTTTATACATGGAAAGATATTTTCAGAGAGATAGATGTACCCCCCACCCCTTCCCAATCTCCCTTTGGTGTGGGACACATTTGAAATGCAACCAATACCAACAAAAAAGAAAGAGGTGTAGGGAAGGGGGAGAAGGTGTGTGTGGAGGGTGGGGGGGGTGGGGGGGGGGGGGGGGGGGGGGGGGGGGGGGGGGGGGGTGAGGCATAGAAATGTCTTCCAGCAGCTGCAATTTATCATTGTCACAAGTGCAACATAGCCAAGTCATTCTGCAATAGAGTCCAGTGAGATGCACAGAGGTAGCTCTGTGCCATGGCCTCACACAAGCTCACATCCATCTAAAAAACCCTGCTTGCTTCGCCGCCGCAGTCCATGAAACTGCTGCTTCTGGGATTCATGTTACTCTTGGGTGTTTTCAGATCTGTGCGTGTTTCTAAAGTTACAGGAGTTTTACCAGTCAGGCTTTTGTGAGATGTTGGTTTTGTCATGAAACAACACAGCACATTGTTAGACGTAAGTGTGACTGATGTCTTTCTCTTAATTTCTTGTATGTAATAGAGCAGCACAGCCTTATATTTAAATGCTTCACCATTATGTGAAGTATCTAAGTAATAACATCAGGAGACTCACATTTCAGCTCCAAAGGAACCCCATGTTAAAAATGCTGCAGAAAAAGAAGTCCTCAAGAATCTATATGTAAAGTTGTTTCTCATGTGCCGTGTGCACAGCTCAGACAGATGCTGTCCTGTCAAAGTCCACACAATTGTTCCTTTCCACTGTCATCTGTACTATTCCCACACCAAAGGTCAGTCTATAAAATAATGTGCACCATGGGCCTGCTGCGGACACTTACATTCCTTAGCAGACCAGAAAAGTCAGGACAACGACAGGATAGGCAGGACAAAGATATGCAGGAAAATGTGTGAGTTGCAGGTATTTGGGATGAAATGAAAAATTGAATTGTGTTCACACTTTTTAGTTTAAGCTTATTAGAAATCAAACTTAATAACCAGGACAGCAATATGAAAGCACCCTTAGGGTAGAGAAGAGTGAAGGAACGCCTACCACACACACCCATTTTCTCTCTATTATGTTTTCTTCTTCCTTTTCTTAAAAAAAAAACTTCTTTTTTCCCCAGCTTGGCTCCTTCTGCCCACTGATGTATGGCTTTTCCCTGCAGTGGCTCTTCCAAAGTGCAGCTCGTAATGTCATTAATTTTATTCATACTTTATGGATGCTCTGTCTGGGAAAAAAATGAGAAAAAATGAAGAGGGACGAGGTGAGAGGAGGGGGAGGAAGATGGAGAGAAAGAGAGGAGCAGAGAGAGGAGAAGAGATGTCGTTGCGGAAGGAGATTTTCAGTGCAGTTGCATGTATAATAAATGAGAGGGCACTTTGTTTGAAACTCCAGTCCGGCGCTTCACTTCAAGGTTTGCTGGGCAAAGTGGGGCCTTGTGATCTCTCACCAGCTACTCTCTTTATCCTGCCAATAGATGCTTTCACCTGGCAGCGTGGTTTGACCTAGTAGAAAAACAAATAACCTTGTATGTGTGGAAGAGAAAGACACACACACAGAGTAATGACAATGGAGTAGGGTACTGAGTGGAAAGAATGAGGAGTGGGTGAAAGAGGAAAGAGGTGAGTTTGTATAACAGCACCATTGCAATGACGGCCAGACAATACTGAGGAGAACACTGGCACCCAGCCCACACTTCCTAAATAGTGCTCTCTACAAAAATAGCTCAGCCTTGATATTGACTTTTGTCTTCTATGTATATGTGTGTGCATGAGTGTGTGTGAGAGAGTGCATGCTTGTTCAATAGGGCAACACGTCATTCTCCCATAGACTTTTTCACTTTCTGTTGTTTGCGTACGTGAATGTTTTTCTGCTTCTCACTTGTTTGTGTGTGGGTATTTGAAAGTATGCACAAGGAAGCTCTTATCTTTGTGGATAAAAATGGCCTCTGTCCTATTTTTGGCCCAGTACTGGACTCATGGTTTTATAAATAGCCAAGGAAGTGTGGGGGATACCTGTCGTGGCTCCAGCCTCCCTCCAGCAGAGTCCCAGTTCCTCCACGTCACATCCATCCACTGCTGGCCCACTCCCAGGCAGTGACAGGGCAGCCCCCCTCTCAGAGGCCAAGCAAACAGGATGGGATGCTGATTGAGGGTGTGAGAAAATCAGTCTCTGGAGATAACAATTTCTGGTGTACAGCATTTAAGAGAGAAAGAAGAGTGCTAACATAGAAACACAGTAGAATGTATTCAAAGTAAGATGTGCATTGTTTTAACTTCTGGAATATTTACGTAAGGTCACAAGGTTGTTTTTTGTCTTCCCTGTTATCTGTGAGGTGAGATGCCTTTTTAATGTAATTTTTGTGTCTCAGAAACAGACTGCCAGTGTGAACTTTCTGCATTTGTCCCACTTCTAAATTTTGTCTAATTTTATTTGTTTTTAAAAGGGATTATCCGTGGTCTATTTTTTATATTATAATTATAAGGTCAAACAACAGTCCTTTTCATTAATCTTGGTATCATTACCTGGGCACCATGGCTCTTGACCATACTATCTAATTGCTGAAGCCACTGTCATCTTCAAAGGCTCTTTTATCTATAATTCTTTTAAAAAAATGAGTATAATCCCTACAGCACCCTGACCCAAGATGTTGTTCACAGTCTAAATGAGTGACACTGCATCTTGATCCTTTAGTAGTAGTAGTAATAATAGGGGCCTAATAATCATTTTATGAGAGAAAAGCATTTGTGCATCTTTGAAAAACATTACAGCTCTTGAAGGTCTGTCTCTTTACACAGCAAATGAAGTGGCTT
>JAOWBL010000024.1:6761250-6779121 GCA_028564865.1 Zenarchopterus dispar | reverse complement strand
AGATAGATAGATAGATAGATAGATAGATAGATAGATAGATAGATAGATAGATAGATAGATAGATAGATATGTTATAATGTCAGATTGGTGACAATTTAACAGAAAACCAACATAAACCATCTTAGTGAGGTGTTGGCCAGCATTTATCTACAGATTCATTGCACCTTGCCAATGAATCTGCAGAGGTGTGCTAGAAATGGATAAACTTTTGCACCAAAAGTTGTTTCTTCACTTTCTTTTTGTGGTGGTGATGCTGGAGAACAAATTATGACATGTTGATTAGAAATGTGCTTCAGGTGTTCATTTGTTTTAAGATTTGATGACTGCAAGGACTAAATTACATGAGCCACATA
The DNA here is from genome assembly GCA_028564865.1 of Zenarchopterus dispar. NCBI lineage: Eukaryota > Metazoa > Chordata > Actinopteri > Beloniformes > Zenarchopteridae > Zenarchopterus > Zenarchopterus dispar. Next base: position 6,778,768 of record JAOWBL010000024.1, on the reverse strand, counting down.
ATTTTTCACTGGATAGGGGTCATCATTAAAAAGGCACTACCATCAGGGTAGAAAGGTTTTTATCTTAGTATTTTTATTGCCCTAACAGAATCGCTGTAAAGCCCAGAGATTCCGCCCCATCCCTCTAGATTATATGAACACATTCTATATATACTCAAACATATTTTATGAACAAATGTCTCACAGATGTACCCTGTATCGAGGTGTGGTTTCGAGGAAAAACATTGCCAATGCTGTCACGATAAATCACCTTCCCCAAATTGCTGTAACATGTAGAATTTGGGTCTGAGAACAGCAGCATCAGCAGAAGTCTGCACACAGTAGATTTACATGGGGGCTGGTTTCGTTCTTAAAATTTTCCTGCACAATTCTCTGAATGCAGAAATCATCTCAGCAGTCCTTGTATGATTTGTATTCTTGGAAGAAGGGTTCATGAAAATTTCTTGTCATGTCCATTCTCCTCCTTCACAAGTAAAGCTGTCTTTCAAAATGACGAGTTAGTCCTGAGCAAGTTCCTCTATTTTACTTGTCCCGCTGATTTTAAGAAGTCTTCTTCGCTGTATGTCCTTAATAATAAAAACCACATTAACAAGCACTCTACAGACATCTATTAGAGTGTGAAAAACCGCCATGTGCTGTATATTAGTTTTTAGTGACTAAACACTTGGGAGAGAGGCGACCTAGAATCAAGCCTTGTGGTGCTCTGAGTGTGTATGTTCCCATTGTCCTCTCAGCTACACTTCTGAGACATGGAGAGAAAATGCTCATTAGATCTATGTGCTGAATCTCTGCTCCCTCTCGATCTCTCCCATCCTCCCCCAGTCTTTCTCTCTCTGTCTCTCTCACTCTCTCTCCATCCGTCTGCTTAACAGATGGGAGGGTCGTGGGTACAGCTCTTCCCCTCCCCCTGGAGAGGCATGGTGCCTTTTCAAAAAGATCCCCCTTTATTCTTCACTCCATTTTCCTCTCTCTTCTCTCTGTGTTTCTGTTTTTCCTCTCACTACTCTATTTCTCTTGCATTGTCACCTCTCCAACTCAAACCTCAAAGATGTGAAACAAGCGGAGAAGCAACTGTTGTCCTTCTGTCTGCCTGCTGACATTGTGCTCTTTAACCTGAGCACTTGCCCACACCAACTTCCTTCCAGTTAACAGGCTAGTGCTAAAACCATTAGTCTGCAGAGTTGACAAAGAATCTCTTTTGTCAATTCTTCATTTTCTAGTCCAGTTCCCCTCTTTCCCTGTTTGGGGATTAATAAATTGGCTTAATATGTCAAAACTTGTTTTTTTTTCTTTTTTTCTTTTTTTTTTTTTTAAATAAAATACCATTCCCAGTGAGTGTTAATTTTATGTCTTGTCATTTTCTCACCTTATTTGCTCCATTAGTCTCAAGTAAGTGTCAGTGGCCTGCAGAACATTGCACTGGGTACGACTGTACCGTGTCACTTGATCATATACAACAAGTAATGCTTGTGTCTTGCAATTCCCTGGTGTTTTCTTTGTTGCCGTCATGTGACTAAATTGGTTTAAGTGAGTCAGTAATCTGTTAAGTTAAATGATGCTCTATCCACCAAAAGTGAAAGGAGTGCAATGAAAAGGTGGGCACCTACTTCTTAAGCAGGAGATGTCTAGCTCTCATATGGGACGGGGGCAGGTGTGAGGAAAAGTGGAGGGGTTGTTCGGATGGAGGGAAGGCAACTTGCTTTGTGTAAGAGGAGGCAAATGAAGCTGGGATGAAAAGAGAGGGGGTACCAGGGAGGCCACAACACAGAGCTAAGTGACGGAAAACCTCACCTCGGGGAGTGTTGGCTGGTGCTAAGAGCCAGAATCAGGGATTAAATGTTCAGGACACAAGCTTAATCTTAGTGTTAATGTTACGTAAGGCCCAAGGTGTTGCCCCAGCGCATGTTGACATTGAGTGGTTCAGCTCTGCTTAGTGAGCTGTGGCAGGACTGAGGAGGGGTAGAGGCCAGGAGGCAGGGATCATGGAGGTAACGCCTCCTTTTTTGGGGCAATGTCCGGGCTGGGTAATGTTGAGTACAAAGACGGGGAGGGGATGATGCTGTCAGTCTGTGATTGAGGTATGCTGCCTTGATTGATATCCTTGTCTGGCTTGTCTTGTGCCAAGCGCTTTAGTGTTGGCTTGTAATCCTAATTTGTCTGACAACATCCCTTTTTTGTTTTGTTCCAGAGGGCAGCTCTTTGTTTTTCTGTCTATGGATGGGTGTGTTTGCACCGAGCAATGCTAAAATGTTTTGGATAGCCTCTTCAGAGCTGCCACAGAGTTATTTTAGATCTTATTATGATGGTGCAGTCTGGATGCTGTACTAACTGCCAAATGATGAATTTATGTTCGCTTCCCAATTCTTCCATAAGTGGGTGTATTCCAAAGCATCATTTCAAGAAGTTTTTTTTGTCTTGCATTTCATTATTGTTTAGAATGTATTGTCTCACATTGTTTTCAGTTTTCATTTGATGGAAGTTTTGAAGAGACAGTCTTGTAAAATTCTAAATAATTATTGTGATGCTATTTCTTTCACAATAAATGTATTTAGTCATTCTGAATTTTGCATATGGTCTCTGAAGAACAACATTATTTTATCATCTCAGACCTAACTAAACAAAAAACTGTGATAGAGCTAAGAATAAAGTATACAGCCCTCACTTTTCCTTTTTTTCCATTGCACAATATGAAAGATCTATAGTGATGAGCTGTTGCCAAAGGCCTTGGTCTTTCGCTAAGAGCCACAGTATCCCTGGATGTGTCTATTACAAGCTTTCATTATCAATGTCCTACTCTGCAGCACAAAAAGGTCAAGTGCATAGCAATATGCTGCATTCACCTCAGGGGTTTACATCTTTCTTGTGCTTCTTCATGCATGTTACCCAATAAATACATGGATTCAGGTTAGGCAAAGATAAAAAAAAGGCAAGGAAATGCATTACAATGTTCAGGTATGTGTGCGGGAATGTGAAAAAGAGAGAATATAAGAGTGAGGAAAAGAGCAAGGGTGTTTGAGAAAAGAGAGACAGAGAGTGATAGAGAGAGAGACTGAGACTGACATGTCTTTTGGTGAAGCAGTGTCGTCTTCCACATCAATGTCTGATGCTTGTGCTGCCAGGTGCCGGAAATCTGGTTCAGAAAGGAGAGAAGAGAGAAGAAGGGGAGAGTAGAGAATAAAAGGCAGGGTAGATGGAGGATTTTTTTTTCTTTTTTAATGTGACGGCACTGACAGCTCCCCTGCATTGCACTGAGCTTAAATAATGGGATGCTCATTTGCATAACGAGGGACGTTATCACCTCTACTGTCAAAAGAAAACACAACAACAGTTCTTCTGCTCCTCCCTGAGATAGATTGGGTTGGCCTACTTTAGAACTCTGGAGAGATGCACTAGAGCTCTGGCTTAGCCAACCTCATACAAGAGCACACATGTGTAAGCACACACATGCCTGTACATGTGGCTGCACATGGACACAGTCAGCCAAACTTTTTGGAGTTTTTCCTCCTCACATGTGCAGTCCATTGTATCAGCTGCTGGTCTCCAGTCCTGAAATACAGTATCCTACACTCAGTTGTGTGCACAAGCAAAAGCACAAGCACAATTATTCGCTCTTACTCAGGTTTTGTTAGTAGTTTTGTCAGTCTCCAGCTGGATCACATTCATTTTGGAGTTCTGTTCGATTTCTTTCTCCAGGAAACATCCTTTTACTGTCTTTGAAAAGATGACTCTTGGCACATTTTTCTCATTGTTCTTTCTGGCTTTATTTTGCCAGAACATGAAAAGCCTGAGTTGAGTTTTACATCTGTATTCTATCCTGCAGCTCACATCTGCCGTTTTGGAGATGGGTCACAGATAGAGTAAAAAAAGTTGTGGCTGGCAGTTCCACTGTCAGTACAGTGCAGCATCATGGGAACAAACAAAATGTATTTTTTAGTGTGAAGGTAATGTTACAGTGGTGGTGATTAGAGCGTTTAAGTTAGCGGCACATCCAAAACACTGTCAAAATCTCTGTGAACGAGGCAACATTCTGACAGTGCTGTCTCTTCTCATAGTTGGTGCCTGGGAAAAAAAATGCAAGAAATGATTTGCATGATATCAACGGTGAAAAATATAGTGGTTCTCACATTATTGTTGACAGATTCTTTGTCTTTTTTCACTCTCCCTTGTGGCTGCCATGATGCCACTTTTATTTTTTTTCACTCAGTATTTTGCCTTATTTCATTTTATTTAATGCTCATTCTCTTCTACCCCTCCTCTAATGTCTTGTAGGTACAGATGCTGGAATCTTTGAGCTGACTGAAACAAATACAAAGTACAAGAAAAGACAGATAAAGGAAGAGTTGAAGATTGAAAGCAAAGAGGAAATAGAAGAAGAAAGAGGAGAGAGAAGAAAGGTTCAAGTTCTTTAAAAAGAGGAGAAAAAGAAAAAGACGGGGACGATGGGGAGGAAAAAGATTCAGATCACACGGATTATGGATGAACGCAACAGACAGGTGAGTCCCTAGGGAACTGGAGGATGAATGTGTATGAGAATGGGGGAGAAAATGAGTAGATGAAGGAAGGAAGAAAAACACCCTACACCTAACATAGCCCTCAACAATAAAGGTCTTCTGGGAATCTGCTCAATGTGTGAACCAAGAGGACAAAAAAACTGCACATGTGTTGCTTTTGGTAGAGGAGTTCCATTGACTTATAATTACATGTTGGTTTCTCTTTAGTCTAACAAACCAGTGTGAGGGCTCCAGGAACCATATTTCCAAAAAAAGAAAGTGGGCTGAAAGGATGTGTAATTGTTAAAATAAATTCTGCTTTACAGCAGAGTCAGATGGGTGCAGCCTTTACACAGCTGAAGCACCCCTCACATACTCAGCCCTTTACGCCATGCCACCCAGTTTAGCTCTCTTCCAGTGGAATATTACCAGGAAGAGGGTGGTAGCACCAACAAGACAGGGTGGAAGATAATATAAACAAACAACCAAACAGAAATGGAATGGTCTAAAGTGACATATTTTAGGAAACAAAATGTTGAAGCAGTATTTTCTCAGTCAAACAACAAATCCTACAAACTGATCCATGCCAGAAACTGTTCAGCAACAGCTGGCATTGCTTGAGAAAGATATATTAAATAGAGGACAGCAATATTCAAGCAGACTCCACCATCTTTGGCAGGAAATAGATAGAGACAAAGCTCTCTTTGCCCTTGAGGCCCACAATCGATCACTTCCTTGGCATGGCTGACCACTGACACTTTGTTGGCTTCCTGGCAGCCCAATTGGATCCATACGCTACTAATGTGGCCTCTGGATCACAGGTCAAACCTATACATATACCCATTTCATTGCCTTAAAGACGTCTTTATTGTCAGATGTCCACAACAGAGCTCCTAAATGGTTTCACAATGCACAAAGGGAGATAAATGAGTTATTACATTAATCACTTGATTAATTAATTTCCCTTAAGGGATAAATAAAGTATTTTTGTATTTGAATAAAAAAAAGCTCAATGGGCTGTAGTGGGGGAGGAACTGAAGCAGACTTTGAATGAGCTAAAATCAGTTCACTTGAGTCAAAAAAGCCATTCACAGTCTGTATGTATGTTTGCTGCATGCTCAGTTTGAAAACTGGTTCCCTTTCAAGTGACAAATGCAGCAAGTAAAGAAGGCTGTACATATAAATCAATATTTTAGTAAATTCTGAATATCAGGTAGTAGTTTTCTCTGTTGCAAAAAGATGGGCAAATAGACAGAAAAAAGAGGAAGAATAAAGGAGGAGGTCACAGAGTTTCATATGAGGACTGAAACTATCACGTTGCAGTTGCACCCATTCTTCCTCCTTACTGTTATCTCTGCCCCTCTCCGTTATTCCATCTATGTCAGGGCCTGCAAGCTGCACCAGGCTCTCTGACTCCTGAGGATAAGGAGGGAAACAGGAAGGACACCTGAGGGGAATCAATGCCTGGGATATCTGGGCTTTACTTACAGGGAGAGGAGGATGAAGAAACTGATCTGAGCGAAAAGGTTCAGGGAAAAGAAAATCAATATATGACTGGATTTCATTGTTTTGATCTTTAAAATGATAAATTATTATGAATTAGTTGTTTTAGCAAAGTAAAAATTCTTCCTGGCATGACACCATTAAGTCATGTGGAAAACACCTCATGCCAAAGTTCAGTGTCATTCAACCTACAGCCTGACTACATGACATCACTTTATTTTTGAAGGGGTGTATATCACAAGACTGGAACAGAGACAGACACAGAAACTTAAATTTTCCTCTGGAAAAAAAAAAAAAAAAAAAAAACGGAAGCTTTGGCTTTGCATATTTTCACTTCCTTTTTGAGGAAATGTTCCAGAGTCTAGGTCAAGTAAATAGAATTGAAGACACTGTATACTATTGCTGTCAGCCTCACATTCTTTTCATGTTTGACATTTTTTATGTTTAACAATTGTTACCATCTTTTCAAAGCTCTTCTATGTGTAACAGATTATTTTCATAATCTGTTACACATAGTTTGTTCAAAATATATGCCAATAGTCACTGGATATAAAATAGTTATCCAACAGCTACAACAACCTTGCTTCACTCCAAAATATAATATAATATTTTCCTGATTCTTAAATACTCCATAATGCAGCCCTCTTTGGAGTGGCACCACTCTGTGTAGCTGTCAACACTACCTTGCCACCTACAGGGCAATACTGCCTCCCCTCCCCTTCTCTTCCTGCACTAGAAGTATCATACTGGGCACAGGGCCTGACTCACTCTGGGCGGCCACTTTGGGCTGCCACCCTCAGGCCCTGAAACACTTCCCCAGAGCAGTGGCAGAAAGGCTAGGCCTCCCTGGCGTTGACTGCCTGCCCGGAGCTCTGGACAGTGGGCAGCAGTGTGTGAACCCTGGCTCCAAGCCGCCCAACCACTCATACCCTCTCCCATCCTCGGGCACATGAAAGAGCCTCCTGTGCCATAAACTCATGGGCAATACACAGAACGGAGGCTCACTTGATCCAGCTCACACATCCTTACAGATAGGCAGGCATAGACATACAGCACAAGACAGCTGTACAGGTGTGTGTATACCTGAGACACAGCAGATTCTAAGTCAGATAACTTATTTAAAATGATGTATTTAATATCATTGCTAATGCGGGGCTGACAAATGCTTGCCTCTGTTCACAAGATGACATCTAAAACACATTTATTTCTCTAGAGCCTGTCTTGAGGATCGACTAATTTGCTGCAATTGGTTCTAATTAGTGTTACCTCTTCAGCCAGTATGCTCAGTGGGCTTAATTTAGGATGACTTCCTTGTGTGAATTTTTGTGTACGTTGTGTGTGTCCTTGTGTGCAACATATGAGCTCCAAGGGGAAGAACCCAGGGGCAAAGGTTAAACACAGATCAGGTCATCAGTAACAGGACGTAAAACAACAGGATCCCCCAGCTCCCACAAACAACAGCAACCCATAACACACACTTGGCTGCAGTAAAATAATTTAGAAAAAAAAACAAAAAGGACATTTTTATGTTTCCCTGCATATGCCTCTTCTCTTCAACTAACTGCATTAAGTACGGCACTGAAGCTGAAATAACGGGTCCTTTTGTTTCTACGACAAAGCATTCTTCCCACCAATCAACAGCACTGGGGTGAGAAAATGTGTGAGCAAAATTAACAGCAGGAAAATAATGAGGCCCACAGGGTAGTTCTTCACCCCTGATCCCCTCCTCTAATTCCCTGTTTCCCGCTTTCTACTGTCTTCTTCTCTTAGCCCAGTGAGTGGCACTACTCTCTGTCATATGTTCAGCGGTACGAGACCTCACCTGAGGAGGGATCACAAAGCTCTCACCTTCCCTCCTTTGTATTTTTTTCTTGCTTTCCCAACTTCTTTTTTTTTTGTTTGTTTCTTTTCAGCTCTCATTTGCATATTTGTCACATGGCCGCCTTGTACTCACTCTCCTCACTGTATTTTTTTTTCACTTTCTTTAAAGCCTTAATGATTTGTCTAGTTTTTGCTCTTTTCTTTCCTTTGTTTCATGCTTTTCAGCTTGAAAACATGTTCATTTTGTGATATTTAAAATGTTTCTTTTAGGATATCTAACATAAAATATGCATTTATGTGTTGAAAATCTGTTTTAATATAAAACAACTTTTTTACATTTTCTTTTTTTAAATACCATTGCCTTCTAATATGGAAGTCTTCTCCAAGTTTTTTCTTTGTCTAATAAAATTATCTTTAACATGATTACATCTTAGCAGAAATTATATAAACTTTCAGACATATGAGAACAAGGGGCCTGTATGAAAACTATTGTCAAGAAGAAAAATTTTTTTTGCTAAATTTATGTCAAAATAAATGTGACAATAATGCCACTAAGGCATCCACCATACAAGCTTCCACACAACAGTTTATTCACCTCAAATGAATAACAGCAAAGTTATTTTTGTCATACTCACCACTAACATGGGCCTTGCAATGTAACATCCACTTTTTTTAGTCATCCTTTTCCAGTTGCGGTTTTCAGTGTAAACAGGAACATAGAGCCATTTTAGAGCCAAACTGAAATGTAATTACCAGCTCCAGCAAGAACAATCTAAACTGATGAGCATTTTAAGACATAAAATCAGCAAAATGAAAACATAATCAGTTTCATAGGTTAGTGCTTAACTAAAGTGGACTTTAAAAAAAGATCAAATAGTGAGTGAGAAGTACTTGGAGTCTTGTGCATAGCTCATATTAGATGCCGGGAAAAGACTCTTTTGTTGTAATGCTTCTCTTAACAACACATTCTGGTTCCCAACTCATCACACACTGACACTGGGTTCAGAGCCCTCGGTTTTTAATGTACAGGGTACCTGTTTTCTGTCACTTTCAGAAGTACAGGGGACTGCTGTACAGCCACGTATTGCCATTTATCCTTCTGCAGCAATAACTGATGCACTCGCTGGGCCAAGAGGAGCCAATACAAACAGGAAAACATTATTCTACAGTGCTTGTTTATCAACAAAAAATACAGAGCATCTCAAGTTTGGAGAGGAGGCAGGGAATTGAGCAGGGGATCAAAACTGGTCTTCTTCATTTTCAGTTTTGTTCAATTTATCTTTACATTGACTTTCTTTGCTCAGCTGCTACTTCATTGTGTAATTAAAGAAATTGGTTAGGCTTTTTATTTTTTTGGAAAGCTTTTGTAGTGGAAAGCTTAGGCAACATTTTTCACAGAGACGTCCTGTGACTACTAGTGTCTCAGAGGCCCTGCAAGTCCAAAAGTGATACTTTAATGTTTCTATGAGAGTTTAAAATGACACAGCAGGCTCCTGATCAAGCGTTAGTGACAAAGTGGGAGTGAATGCACTTAACAGAGTTCAGTCCAAGGTCTTGGGCTCCTCTTATTCCTTTTGCGTAAGCCCGTGTCTTCCTGCTTTTCTCTGACAATGAGATAAGTGTTTGTCTCAAGACAAATCATGGTGCTCCATAGGTGACTGACAACTGTGAGTGTGTATGCATGGCCATGTTTGGTTTACTAACCACCAGTGCTGTCCGTCTCTACTCCTCCTCTTCCTTCACCTCCTCCTCCCCCAGGGAAGCAAGCAGGAGGTGGGAAGCAGAAGCGAAGCCATTGTGAAGGGGAAGCCACTGGCCTCTTCCTGTTATGAGAGGAAATGCATATAAATGTGCTTCCTGCACGTCCACCCCCTCTTTCTCCCTTCTCCTCTCTCCCATCTTTCTTTTACCCTTGTTGCACAGAATCAGCCTCTATCCCTTTTTTCACCGCACTTCTCTTTTTGTCTGAAGTGTTTCCTACTTGCATACCAAAGAAAAAAAAATTGAAAGGTTAACTATGCAGAGCAGAGCTGATTTAATTTTTAAGTAATGATATATACATATGTAAATATATTGTTAATTTTCTAGAGAGTACACACAGAGTCACGTATAGGCTGATAAATGAATGGAGAGATAAAGAAAACAGAAAAAGAACTCAAATGAGATGAAAATACAATTTTATGAGTGACAGCAGAGAGGATGATAATGTGTTTCAGCGTTTTCAGAGGTGTGTGTGTCTAAATGCATTTGTGTGTGCATCTGTGTTAAGCTGCATGTGTCTAAATCTGTCCTGGGAAGGGTTTGTAAAGGAGGAGGGAACAGATATGTTTTGTGTTGCTATGTGTCTATGCTCAGAACAGATCAAGATAGCTATCTCCAAAGAATACAAGTAAATTTGAGAATTTAGGAGCAAGGACAATTTTGAATTCTTAAATTAAAAAAAAAAAAAAAAATCTCAAACTTTGTTGGTTATTGTTGCAAAGAGTGTTCCATAACTGAGGAATCTCTAAGAAAGTTAAGTTGATGTGAAATGTAATTATTGTTGGTATTTGAAATATTCAATAAGTCTTTTCAAAGAGGTCAGGAATTATAATTATTTCTTATTGTAAATAAAAAATTTCTGCTGAAAAAAAAAACAGGAAAGTGACTTATTATTTGCAGAAGAATTAATATGTTCAAATTTTAGTTTGCAACTTTGTGCTAACAACAAATTGACTATTCCACAAGTTAAAAAGAACATTTCAAAAGTCCTTCTTTGTGCTACTTCAGCCCAAGTTGTTGCCTCATTTGTAGTGAGAAATGCTCCAAAACCTTTTCCTGTGTTTGTGTACATTTTTCTGTACTGTGTGAAGATAGGTTTCACACCCTGGTTACCAATACACTGTGAAAAAAAAAACAGCTGGGTTCACACTCATATTTTTAAACTGGTGCTGTTCACTAACACACAAAGAACAGTAATGTCTGCCTCTCTGTTGTTAACATAGTAGTGTTTCCCACAGTACTCAATGACCAAAGAATCAAAGATCACTGCCATACAAATATACAGTATAGGTTGTTTTCATCATAATGTGAAGGCCATACAACAGCATCATAATTAACATATAGAGAAAAAAGAAAAAAGAAAACAGAATACACTACATAGCTGTAATTAAAATCAAAAACTGTAATAAAAGCTCCATACCAACATTTTTTTTCTATGACAACACATTATAAAAAAATTGTATTCTAAAAAATTGCTCTTCTCCTGTCATGTGTATTGTGAGACTATGTTATTAAAACCTTCACTGGCTGAACCATAATCATATATCTGTAAATATTTTCAAGTCAGGTACACCATTCATAGTATCTACAGAACATACACTCAATAAAAAGAGGTCCATGAGTTAGTAGTTTTTATGTGAGAAGACTGAGCTTGCAGAGAAAGGGTCAGTAGCCCACCACTACCAGATTGAGAAGTGGTGGGCAAAAGGGTTGTATGACTGGATCTAGTCACCACAGTGTCTTCTAGCAGTGACACCCAAAACTAGGATGCACTAACATATCCACACATGAAATAATAAAACATGTATTATCTCTACAATTCAAACCTCAGAAATATGTGTACTCCTGCCAAAGCTAACGTGCTGCGTATGTGTTTATAATTTGCATCCATTGTCATGGTACTATATGTGTGTTGGAGGGTGAAGATTGTGCGTGTCAGATTAAGATATGGGGGCATGGTGTGATGTTTATGTGTTGCTGTGTGGTCAGTTAAGACTTCATAATCACACTAATTTTCTTCCCATGGTGCTGACACAATTAGTATACCGCATGTGTGAAATTTAATATGTGGGAAAAGTATGCGCAAGATTCTGCATTTAAGGCATGAGACTCAAAACAACTTTGATTAGATTATCCCCTTCATATGACTCAAAATGAGAAATATAGAATAAACACTCTTCTGAGTATTTGTTACACCAATGTTGTCTGCACATGTGCAGTTTGATATTGGTGATGGTTCCATGGGCGTATAAGTGATCTTGGCTAGATACAGGTTTGCCCGCTGAGATGAGAGGCTCTAGACTTCTGTGATTATGCCATGTGCCAGGGGTGGCCAATCCTGGTCCTCAAGAGCTACTATCCTGCAGGTTTTAGATGTTACCCTACATCAGCCCACCTGATTCTCATTAATGGTCATTAACAGGTTGTCATCCAGGTCTGAATAACTCTGTCAGTGACACAGCCACGTCTGTCATGGTATGAAGAAGCAGGGCAACATCTAAAACCTGCAGAATAGTAGCTCTCAAGGACCAGGATTGGCCACCCCTGCCATGTGCTATATCAACATTTTGAAACATTAATGGCCTCAGCAGAGTGAATTACTGGATGAGTGGGTTATAAAGGAGCTGGGGCACCAGCTAGCTGTGTCCTGTGTCTGCCCTGTATGCCCTCTGCATTAAAACACCAAAAGAAGGCAACACTCTATGTCTCCAATTCCTGTATACTCTGCTTTGCCCTTATGTTCTACAGTCCTGTTAGGTTATTGACTGGCTCATGTGAGATTTGTACTATAGAACAACTGCTGTATGGCTGCCAGACCGCTCAGTGTTCTCATATTTCAATTTTGGATGATTCAGACTGGAGTGGGTTGAATATGACAATTAATTGTATTATCATAAGATGCATTTTGATCATACACTGTGAGAATGAAGCTTCCTGTTCTTTTTTTCTTTCTTTCTTTTCTCTTTCTTTTTTTTTGAACACTTTCATTTGACTGTGTAAATGTCAGCATGATATTTAGAGCCCAAGGGAGTGTTTTCTCCAGGTGTCGTCAGTGAATCAGACGAGTGTGCTGAGCTACACAACCTGATGTTGCACACACAGCTTTGTCAGGAGTTAGAATGCTGTCTAGCTCTCTGGTTTCAAAGCCTCTGTTGTCTGACAATTAGCTTGGCACAATACGGTGACATCACTGGAAAACTTTTAGATGCAGGAGGAGGTCTGGGATACAGGAGTTCATACAAGGTTTTACCCTCTTCTAACAAGGGAGAGAGAGAGATACAAAAAAAGGAAAAAGATGGGGGGGGGGGGTGAGAAAAAGTTTCATATTCAGTTTCCCTGGTGCGTCCTGGGAGATATGATTTCAAGAAACCTAAAACTATCAATGTTGGTGGAAGCTTATCTCCTTTTACAGTTGTAAAGAGAAAATGCTAAGGTCAGTGCATTATATATAAATGGCAAAAATGTATTCATTACTCTGATCGACCAGACACAAAGATGTTTTCTTTGAAGGTTTTTGTTGTAAGGACCTTTGTGCTCACAGGAATGTGTTCCTCATTGCTGTATTCAGAGGATATACTCATTGTGAATTTGTTTTATTTTATTTATTTATTTGGCACACTTAAGTGTCAGTGGAGAATAGACATACATGAAATTAATGGCCAAACTAAAATGGTTGTCTACCAGCTGGGTACACTTCTGGCCAGTTTTACTAACAGGAAAAAAAAAAGCTTTATCAAGATCAGTCTCCTGCAAAATTGATACACACAGTTGCAGAAGAAAATACAAAAAATTTCCCCAAAAAAATTTCCAAAACAGTCTGTTGCTCAGAGAAGCTTGTTTCTCTTTTATATCAGCTTAAGAGCTTGCACACATAACTTGAAAAAGCAACAAAGTGCAGCTCACTTGAATTGACAAACGTCCGCTGCTGTAGTTTTGATCTGTACAATAAAGAAATAGTGGTTGTTCTACTTTGAAAATGTGGGCACTTATATTATATGCCTGCTTAACTCAGGATATTGATCTCAGGGCTGACACACAAAGTCTTGCATATTCCCACAAACACAGACAGAACAGTTAAAGGTCCAAATGATAAGAGGCAGTTTTGTGGTTTAAGGTGCATTTATTTGAACAGTTACAAACAGCTTCAAGCACAGCCAACGAACCTATCTTTTATTTATATCAGTGGCTAGTCATTCACTCTAGATGTCTGATTGGGCAACTCAAGAAAAGAACTATTTGATTAAAATAGTTATAGGTCTATGTATTTCCTTTTTGCGTCCTATGTGAGGATGATACAGTAACTTGACATATGTCCCATGTTGAGACTCACCAATGTAAAAGAAATAACTGACCCTCTTTACCGTTATCTGACTGAGACAGAGTATTTTCAGTTCCTTAAATGCAAGACCAGCTTCTTTTTTTTCCTGGCAGTGGATATACTGTTACAGACAGGGGATGTTGAACCATCACCAAATTTTAATCATGCATTTCTGAGTACAAACTTTTTTTTTTTTTTTTTTTTACAAACATTTTAAAGAGGAAAACCTTATGATGTCAGACTCCTCTTCATTCTCTCATTACAAATTGCATCAAGGGTGGGGGATTTTTTTTCAGTCTTAATTATCAGAGCAATTCAGATGAAATAAAGTGACTTTGTTGCAATTGTGCCATTAAAAGATTATTTATTTCTACATGTGACAATACCGTAAAACTCTTAGCTCATCTTCTCTTCTTTCAAATAAGAATAATTATTAATTTGTTAATCTTGCCTCAGCTTCTCTTTATTTGCTAATTTTGTTTTTCCATCCCTTCTCTCACCAAGGTGACATTTACAAAGCGAAAGTTTGGCCTGATGAAGAAGGCGTATGAGCTGAGCGTGCTGTGTGACTGTGAAATTGCCCTGATCATCTTCAACAGCACCAACAAGCTGTTCCAGTATGCCAGCACAGACATGGACAAGGTCCTGCTTAAATACACTGAGTACAATGAGCCACATGAGAGCAGAACCAACTCTGATATTGTGGAGGTAAGTTACAAAGATGAAGCAGACGGCAGACATGTACATGCACACAGATGCACACATGTGCTCTCAGACAAGCACGCTCATGCAAACGTACAAGCAGACAGATGGTTACCATGTTTGTGACTCATTCAACAACCCCAACTTTTCTCCTCTCTTCACACCTAACACAGCATAGCAAATAATTGCTCCCATAGCTTGCCAGTCTTCCCTAAAGGCTTGGTGGTAATATCAATCACTTTTAGAGATGGTATTTTAAGACACACAATATGTTGTTAATTTCAAGAAAACTAACTTTTACTTAAACAGGCTTCTTGTGTTGTCTATTCTTTGCACTAAAAAAGATGTAACCGAACATTGATTTCAGATTGTCCCTAGTAATTTGTTACACTCTCCCTCCCTTACCATTTTCGTACCTGTGAGAGGAGGATCTGACTTGCTTTGGACACATGTAACTGGAGTGGCTCAAGGTAACATTAAACAGCAGCATCAGCTCAACCAGTAGGCAGGTAGATAAGGCAGGAAATGATGCTTGTACCCTCCCAGAGCCTTAAGCTCTCGACGTGAACCACTTATGTAACATTCACTCTTGATCACTGACCAGCCTGGTGGGTGGGGTGGGATGGGGAAGAGGGTGGGTAGGAGTGGGGGTGCGAGGCAAACACACACAGATATATAGATGCATTCACACATGGATTATCGCTCTTTATGCTTTTCCTTTTCGAAAAAGTTTGCAGTGTGTCGTATTTTAACTGAACTGTCTCTACAAAGAAATTTGAAATAGATATCAGAAAACACACTTTCAGTGTAACTTAAGGTATCTTAAACAATTATATAACAATACACATACATGCATATGCTAAATATAAACAATTAGATTGCATTAAATGAAAAATGTTTTTTTTATTTTAGACCCTGTTATTTTGTGTGTCATAACTTGAACACAAACTATTAGAGGAATAATCTAAGTTTGTAATTGTCTGAGCTAAGCTTAAACTTCAGCAGTTATGATGATATAATGGCAGATACAAAATGAAAAACATGATGGACCAGTGTTGTATTTGAAAGGGTTTTTTTCTAAAGGCTTCTTCCTTTACTCATATTCCACCTTTCCCCCAAATTTTAATTTTGTACAATTACGATTTAGCTCTTAGATGAAGGAATGATGTCTAAGGTAGTGAAAACATCAAATGTGTCCACACTCCCTTGCTTTTTGTTGTTTGCATCATTAGTGCGCTCAGTTTCTAATTCTGCTGACAACTTACTGGAGCATAATTTGAATTTTTTTGTTCAGCTCGGTCATAATTCATGTCTAACACTAACAATCTGTTATTGTGACATCAACATTTAAAAAACATTAAATGCTCCAAAGGAAACATTGTGATCAATGAGATGTAGTGAATAAACACCACACATGACTCTGTGAATTGACCAGTCTGACAGAGCATCAAACAGCATGGGACAGAGTTTTTTGTTTTGATGTAGAGTTCACAGTTTCTATTCCAAATAGCACTCTACAGGGTACAACCCAGTTTATATAG
Source organism: Zenarchopterus dispar (assembly GCA_028564865.1). NCBI lineage: Eukaryota > Metazoa > Chordata > Actinopteri > Beloniformes > Zenarchopteridae > Zenarchopterus > Zenarchopterus dispar. The sequence continues at coordinate 6,762,632 of JAOWBL010000024.1, read as the reverse complement.
TAATATACAATGCCTTCAGGTTTTAAAGATTCTTCCTTAAATTGAAAGAAATGTCTTTCTTCTGATCATGTTTGGAGTTAACAGAAAAAAAAGTATTGTATCTCACTGAAACCTGAACAGTGGTCTGATGATTTCAATACTGCATTGGTTCCCACTGCCATTTCCATTTGGTGCAGTCAAATGTGAAATCTGTTAATGTTATTCATACATTAAGTTATACTGCACTCAACATTCGATTAACCACAGTGATGAAAACAAAGACAATGGACTCAGTGCATCATCTCAGACTGCACTGAGAGGCATAACAATGTATTCACTTTTGCAGCACATGCACTATTCTCCAATTATAATTTATACAATACTATTGAGCTTTTTTTAAATATTAATGTGGCCAAGGCTACGACTTTATCTAGCCTAGTTAGAATTTGTTGTACAAGTTCAAAACATTAATCATATCTATGTATATGAAGCAAAAAAGGTCCACATTTACAGCCTTATTGTGTATGGACCTTATAACCTTATCTAGGTACTATAAAGTGCTTTACAATGTATTTTCACTCAATCGTTTACACCAAAAGTCTTTTGGTCACAAAAAGTCTTATATTTGCATTCTGCATATGTAGCATTTTTTCCCTCTTTAGTCACATGTTGATAATTGGTGTGAGAACAATTTTGAGGTTCACTGTCTTTGTTCCCAAAGAAACTTTGGCTTGTGGATGGGCTGGGGAATTAAATAGTGAGCTTCCAACTGGGAGAAAAAAACTCTGGATGATGTCTCACTTTTATAGATGGTGTCCCAGTAAATAGTTATGTCTTTTATGCACCAAGCTCTTCAGTCTCTATATAGTCAGTGTATTACTCTGCCTCAGCTGAACCTATGAAGAGAGCTGTCACATGTTTCAGTAGTACCTCCGATGACAGTTTCCTACTTTGTAGCTTTTTTTTAAACTGTGTCTCTATTAGAGAGCAGAGGATGGCTAACGTGTAAACAGCAGTGTCAGGGGAAATGCAAAAGAGCTTAACGGGGGAGAGTACTGTTGAGCACTACCTAAAATTTGATCCCTAGAGGACCAGGCTCTGTGCGATGCGAGCAACTCACTGCGGGAGAAATTGATCTGTAGAGGCCTTCAGCCGTCGCTGCCGTCATGCACTAAAGGGAATGACTGCAGGGCTGACACTAGCACGTTTAGCATGGGCGGGAGGAGGGTGTTTAAAAAGGGAGTTGGGGGTATGTGTGCAGCAGGGTCAGAGCTTTCCTTTTGAGCCTTGTACTGTACTGTTAGGTGACGTCACAGGTGCAGGCAACGGGGGTGGATTATTTTGTGTGTGTGTGTGTGTGTGTGTGTGTGTGTGTGTGTGTGTGTGTGTGTGTGTGTGTGTGT
>JAOWBL010000024.1:6733857-6756554 GCA_028564865.1 Zenarchopterus dispar | reverse complement strand
TCTATTATTTATTTCTCTTGTTGATCTTCCCCCACACTTCATCAAACAGAGCTGGTCCAAATGCTTACAAAAACTTTTTTTTTCATATAAATAGTAGGAATAAAACTATTATGAAATGTTATATCATCTTTGTAGAATTAAGTTCCTTTAAGTTAAAATTGACAAACCCAGCAAACACATACGTCTGCGGCGCCTGCCTCAGACATTAAGAGCGCAAGTTTACTGAGTTCCTATTTTATAGACTGTATGCATTTTTAGTTTTTTTCCCCCCCCCTTTTTTCTCTTAGAGGTTAAAACAAGATGGCAGATAGTATGTGATCTACAAACTCAGCACTTTTTTTTTCCACATCAGATGCATGCTGACCAGAAAAGCAGAACCTCAAACAAGAAATTATGCCACTTGGAGCTCTGTCAGAGGTGTTTTTATTTTAAGGTCAATACTAAAGCGGAAGTCTGAGGTACTCACACAACAACAAAAGCAGGTTTTAAAAATAGACTGTTTGAAATGTGCCAATATGTGGTCCCTGTGGTGAGGAACAGTGAAAAAGGCAGGCCACTTCTGAGGCCATGCTGCCAAAAGGCAAGGCTTTCCACTACACAGCCCAAAACAATTCATGCCAGCCATTAAGATGAAATGATGCCTTGTTCTTTGAAACTATTTGTGGAAAATTCAGAATAATGAAGGTCTATTTTTATAGATGGCATTCCCCACCCTGCCTAGTGCTTCCCCTCACCCCACACACACTGGCTCCACCTCCCTCGCCATGATTGCTGCTTTGGGCTGACTGTGGAAACTCAAGGTCACAATATAGAGGTCAGCCGGCTGGTCATTGTTACTCAAGGGCTCCCTCCGGCTCCCTTTTCCTGCTGTGGTGCCACGCGATAAGAGACAGAGAGACAAAAGACGCTAAGTGACTATTAGTGGTAGTGAAGGTGGTGGTGGAGCAGCATGAAGAAGGAACTGAGGATGGATTAGGAGGAGACTTTATTCTTTAACCCAGAGAGAAATTGAGTTATTTGACTACAATGTCACTTAAATGTAACTTAAAAGTTGGTAAACTAAAGCTGCTTTGAAATGATTTTATCAGACTGCAGTCACATGGACAGTAATATCTATGACATAAACAGGTCATATCCCATTACTGTGTGTAAAGCATGTAATGCAAGCATGAAAAATATACACCATTCACCCTTGGAGAATTGATTTCTATGCTGTATCAGATGCGCATATAGAGTCATTCGCATTTCCCTAATTTGAATAGAGGAGTATTTTACAACTAGAGTGTAGATGGGATGAAAGATGGTAAGGCTAAGGGTGAACACATAAGTGCCCTCTTTATGCAGTTTCACTGAGCTGGCATTGTGTGTCATAATGTCTATCTGGCTAATTATACAGTGTAGTGACAAGGCTGAATGACCACTTTGTTTCCAGAACCGGGATGCTGCTGTAACAAACAGTGTTGGATTCTGACATGTGTTTAATGTGTCTCTTCCATATGGGAAACACTGCACCATCTGGTACTGTGCTGTGTACTAGCCAGCAAAGATTGTATGTTTGTGAGTTCTCATCTGCAGTGGGCTCTTCTTAATAGTGACTTTGGCTCATTCATCATCACATGGAATCAGTTTGAAGAAATATGGAGGTACCTCACTCTGCACAGTACATTTCTCTCTTCCTTGCTTTCTGTCTCCATTACTTACTCTATTCCTTTTCTCCAGGATCTTTTTAATGTAGTTTTCCTTCCCTAAGGATAAAAAAACTATTTGACAAGCATAAATCACATGGTTACTAAACACACCATCACTTTTCTTAGGTATGTTCGACATCTTCGACTGAGATGACAAGAGAGCATAGCTTCACCCTAGCTAGACACTTCTGACAACGCATTACTTTACCTGCAGACACAAGTGGTTAAAGCAATTCCTGAGAAATATTAAAGTCAAGAAGGTTGTAGGTCTGGATAAAATCCAAGGGAGAGTGCTGAGGGACTACTCTCATCAGCTCACCAGAGTTTCTGCTGACACCTTCAACCTCTCCCTGGAACATACTACTGTAACTAGTTTGCCTGAAAATGTAACCTATCACCATGGTACCAAACCAGATTAATGTAAACTCTGAACAACTGCAGACCAGTAATACTAGCTGAGTGTTTTGAAAGACTTAATCTGGGACATACAAAATCCACCCTCTCCCGAACCTTAGACAAGTGTCAGTACGGTTAGAAGGCAAAGAGATCCTTATGGACCCCATAAACACAGCTCTCCAAACTGCACTGACATCACCTACAGCAGAAGGGTGATGTATTCAAGGATTTTTTTCTTGTCAGTTACAGCTTTATATTCAACACTTTTTTCCCCAGTAGACTGCTTGACTTGACAGGGCTGGGTCTCAAATATCAGATGTGTTTGTGGATTATTTGCTTTTTTTTTGTTTTTGTTTTTGTTTGTTTGTTGTTGTTGTTTGGGGCGGGGGAGGGGTTGCAATCAACCACAGACTTATAGACTTTGAGACTTCGCTCAAAGTCTTCGCTAATAGTCACATCTCCTCAAGAATGACCTCAGTACCAGAATACCACAATGATGTGGACACAGTCCCTTCTTCCGCTCACTTTACTCCTACGATTGCACTCCCATTCACCTCATAAACACCTACAATTTGAAGACGGAATGAAAGTGAGACAGCTTTTTAGAGATGAGGTTGCAAGCTGCCTGAATGATGTGGAAATTGCAACTTGTCTTTAAACATAAGAAACAAAGAACCTTATTATAAATCTCAGACTAGATCAAGAGGAGCTCCTGCTATCTTAGATCTTGAGCTTTAGTTTCCAGAGTGTTCACAACAGTGAGGGCTTTAAGTGGACTATTAACTCAACTGAGCTGGTAAGAAAATTTATCAGTAACTCAACTTCCTCAAAATTCTGAGGAAGACTGACTTTTCTGCAATGCTGCAAGAAACTCAGAGAGTACGCTGGCCTGGTATTGTGGACTGTTCATCAGTTGACAGAGCAGTTCTCTGGAGAGTGATTAACACTGCTCAAAAGATCATTCAACTCTCTTTTTGCCCTCTAGAGCACATCTACTGGGCTCACCGCTTCAGCAAAGCCCACAAAATTGTTAGGGACCATACATATCCCTGTGAACAACAGTTTTCTCCACTGACATCTGGAAGATGTGTACAGCTCCAAAGCATCATAGTTCCAGATTCAGAGACTGTTTCTTTTAAGCAGTCATCAAAAATAAAAAAAAATTGAACTCTTAAACAAAAAACTAAACTGTTACTTCCCCATTCCCTACCCTCTCTCCCACAAATGCAGCAATTGAGCCTTAATTGTAGTAATTATTAATATATTATGTACAATAATAGCATAATAAATTTAATATTTTTTATTTTCTGACATATTTTGTATTTTTCTAGTTATTTCTTTCACTATCATTACAATGTGTTAATGTGGGCAAATGTGGAAAATGTATGAGTTGTTGTTGTTGCTTTTTCTTTTAATAGAGACTGGAAATTTCAATGTTTGTCAATATCAGGTGGCAGTAAAGATATTCTGAAGTCTGACTTCCCCATGCCTCTGATTCTTGATTATAATGCAGCAGGGAACCAAAAATGAGGGGTTTCAAAGCTACTAAATCACTGAAAAGACATTGATGCCATACTCGCCTAAACCAGTAAATAAATGATGTCCATATGATGACTGAAACAAACAAGAACATACTAGGCACACTGTGATTAGGGGTTCCAAACTCACACTGGTAACCTACAAAATCAAGCATTTCCCCCCAAATCATTTACACACACACACACACACACACACACACACACACACACACACGCACACACATGCACACACTCACACCATGTAGCCATCATCCATGGGCATGCCCCTCAACATGGTACTGGCATGTTCAAACCACGCTTCATGAAACTGTGGCCCTCTTGTCTTTGGTCTGCCATCTGCTTCCAATAAGCTAAGCCAGCCTGATCTCTCTGATGTTCCCTCCACTCTAAAAAGCAGAGAAAAGCAAGAGTGAGCCAGAGTGTAAGGGAGAAGGACAAAAATGAGAGCAAGTAAGAATGAATCAGACAGACCCAAAAAGAAATAAAAAATATGTAGGATAAGAGTGCATCTCAACTACATTATTACCCCCCTCCCTGCTTCCGGCAAGGCCACTCTGATGGTGCTTATAAGGCGCCAGTGCTGGAAGATTGGAATCCAAAGCTTGTCCACTTCATGACTACCTCCATCTGAATTGTGATGATACAGGGTAATGTTTCTTTTTTTTCCCTTGGACACACCCCAGATGTTATCACATTCTAATAATAGGTTCTGAAAAAAATCAAGTGTAATATTTAGTTAAGTAAAAAACAAAGAAATTGCTATACTTTTCCAAGATTTTCCTGGGTTTGTAAGATCATTCAAAAAAAAAAAACGCCTAAGATTTTATAAAGGTTGTTATAATACCCATTTAAATATGTGTAGTATATAGGAGTCAGTGAAGTGGATAGAATGTACATTTCACAGAAAGTTTTAGATCAAATTTCTTTAGATATTATTAGAAAACTCTCTAAACCAGTACTTAAAAGTATGTAGAGCACTGTGGACACAACCAGACAACGCCACATGATGTGAGGGACTATTCAACTGCTCACATCCACTTATGTCTTCAAGTAGTATTTTAAGGCATATTTCTGAGTAAAGCAGTGTGTATCTCTTCTACTTTTAACTGCAACCTGTGCACAAAAAACATTATGTCAGTGCCTAACCTAGTTTATCAACATAGCAGTCATCATTAACCACAAGTGGCACATATATTGATGGTTTTATATTGAACCAGTGTGTATGTGGCTTTTCTCCACAGATTGCTGAAATATGGGGCAAATACATAAACTGGTCCATTTATCTGTAAAAACTCCAACTATTGCCATCTGTATTGGTTTTGTTTACACCAGTGTGGAAATAAAAGATCCCACTACCTAGCCAAAGTATATTAAAGTCTGATTACAGATGGGCTGTTTTTGTCAAGGGCCTTTGTGCTGATAGTGTCAGTCACTGGGTTGAAGACACTGAGAAACATTCACTGCCCTGGCTGCCTCCAATAGCCATAAACACAATATTGAATATGCCATACCCTTCAGCCACTGCCAAGATAACTGCAGAGTGTAATGGTCACTACTGAAGGTCTTCCCAAGCACAACCCAGCAATTAGTCAGAAATAAAGATGTACGTGTTAACTCATCAGTGTTTAGACTCAGATGTTGTTGAGATATAGTAGTATTAAAGAAAATCTGGAGAGTAGGACAGCAGTAGTAAGACAGACTGAGAAGCAGACTGAGACAGAGATATGGGGGCAGAAAGACGGATAGAGGGATAGACGGGGCGAGCAGGGTGGCAGAATGCCGAGCAGACGGATCCTGGTATGGCAGGAGCTCTGGGCAGGCGTCAGCTGTTCATAGCAGACCCCCTGGAGCCACCCAGAATTCACACCCAAATACTCTCCGCTGTCTTTCTCAAGAGCTTCATGAAGTTGTCACCCACCATCCAAACTATGAAATGAATATAATAAAGAATGGGTCTCTCCTCTTCCTTTTCTATTAAAACATACAAAACTCAAACCATATAAAACACAAATCAGCTTAATTGTAGCTAAATAAACCACCTGTGATTAGATCAGGTCACCTCACTTTTCTCACTTTGCTCAAAAGCTTCCGGTGGTTTCTCTTACACCAGCACAGTTTAGGCCAGCTTAGCTGAGGGTGCAAAGCTGAAGGATACCAATGAGACGGGTGTCTCAAGTATGTAGGACACCTTGTCTATGCTGTGCCTGCTCCACACAGGCCCTGTGAGCAGAGTCATAAGGGAGCATCATGAAGAAGGAGTTTAATTAGGAGCAAGCCTCCAAAGGGGCCACAGAGAAAGACACGGAGGCAAGCAAGAAGACAGCTTTTTCACTGTCTTTTCTCCTCATCACACTTATTCCTCCCTCTTTCTCCTCACATTTACTGTACTTTTTCTTTGTAACATGCACAGTGACTTTTTATGGAGTATTAGTTTGTGGCTTACTTAAATTTCTTTCTCTTATGAACTGGGTTTTCATGCTATATGTCTTATGCATGGTAAGTCCAAATTTGACCATTTTTCCTCTATAGTGTTTTAAACAATGTGACAGGTAATAGAGTAAAATTAAAAACAATAGTGAACAGTAAAAAAGTATAAATTCATACAACGGTTATCATTGATGAAATTACTGCTATGTAGTTTAAATGTAGCATGTAAATTTAGGTGAAACTGTATGTGTTTTATTCTCATCCTGTTACTATATCCCCCAGTACTTCCATCATGCCCACCTTTTGGTGTCATTACCTCTCTTATATATAAATTCTTCTTTTAATGTCATCATTTTTTTTCAGTGTCAGTCATAGATGTGCCCTTTTTAACTGCATTGTTAAAAAATAATGGAATCAAAACCTTTTTTGAAGCTGTAGTGCTTTACTCAGCGAGACATAACCATGAAATACATGACAAATTCAAGGCACAGAGCAGCAGGTTTTCAGAGATGGCTGGAAGAAGTAGGATGACAAACTTAGGGCAGTGGGCTAGTGTAGAAAGCACAAGAGTGAAAGGTCCATCTATGGCCATGGCTAATTAAGCACCTCAGCAAATCTGATTGGTTGTTAGGTTGGGTGTCAGTGTTTGGCAAAAAGTGTGATGTCTTTAAACAGGTGGGAATAACTGGCATAAGTGACATAGCATCTTTGTACCACACCCTAAATATATTGGTCTCTGCTGGCAAGCTAATCCTGGGCCACATGCCTCATAGTCATATAATACTGAAGCTCTAGCTGCCTGAACCCAATCAACACCCTGTGCAACTCTTTTCCAACTTTCTGCCAGACAACCAGTTACCCCAAATGACTGTCAGCTTTAACCCAGCCCTCAGTCACAGCTTCCAGCAATTCTCTTCCTAGAATGGAAGAGAATCTCTGTGGTGCTCAGTGCTGGTGGCGGTACGTGGAAATCTGTGCAAGTAAGAAGAAAAGTTGTTTCTACTCATAAACTGAGAAAGGCCATCTCCTGTCAGCTCGATATGATGCATCACCAAGGCCAGGATGAAGCTATGCAAAAGAAACAGCAAGCTTTTACATCTTATGCCTTTGCCAAAAAAGACAGCATGCTGAACCTCTGCAACCCCTTTGTTCTTTTGACTCATCCTCCTCTAAAAGAGCAAGAGCGCCTGATTCACTGAAGGTCTGTTGGAAGTCAGCGCTCTCGCATCGCCTCATTTCATTTGTTTGGTGTGATTTCCTGAAGACTGTCAAAGATGTGAGAGACACCTTCAAATTCAGAATTCCAGATTTCCACTCTTTGGGCCAAATGAGGATTCAGAGGAAGAAAGAGAGAGCCACCAAATGTTGAGACACTTACAGTAACTGCTTCGCCTTGAGACCTGTCAGGAATCAAACAGTTATCACACACACAAAAGAGGCCCTCTAAGTTCACTAAAACCACTCAAAACAAACCTTTGTTGTGCTGACATGAAAGATGACTGGATTTTTATTTGTTTTCTAAGCAAGCAGATCACTCCCTGTCACTTCTACCGGTGTTTGTGATGGAGTAGCTTGCACTCCTATCTCTTCTGAGTGAGAACTGACGGAGACAAACAAATGAGAGGAAGAAGTTCACTGAGATTAACTTATCTCAGCATCTATCTTCCTCCTTTCTCCTGCTCGTTCACGCTTTCTTTTTTCTTGACTCTAACGCCCACTCTCACACACCCACATATGCACCACACATGCACATGCAAACACAGACTCATTCCCCTCTTTCCCCTCCCACACACACACACACACATACACACACACACATACACAAAGATATGCAACCACACACATTCGATCAGCATCAAATACAGGGTGTGCTAAAGTAAATTTAATTACGTCTGTCTGATATGGAGCTTCAGATGAAAGTAGGAGCGCACTGTGAAGCGACGACTGCACAGACAGGAGCAGGCCCATGATATTCCTCCTGTAGACTAATCTCCCTTTATTAAAACCAGGAGGAGAGAGAGGGGAGGGGGGCTGGGGTGGGATTGGAGAAGAGTAGGAGGAGGGGGTGTCTTTGATGAGATCTCTAACTGTCAGCTACTGTACTTTTCTTCTCTACTGCTCTGTCTTTGTCTCTCACTTTGTGAGGCAAATGAACACAGCACCTATCGTCACACGCACTTGCTCAAGCAAACATACCCTCACACTACCACACAGAGTAATGTACTCTGAAACATATCCCTGTTGTTAAGGTTGTCAACAGTGTTTTAAAAGAAGGACAGATGCAGCTCTCCTTCTCCCCATTTGTAACGCTCTTTGTCTGTGTCTCTCATTAGGCTACAGGGAGTGGTAAGTGAGTGCACAGTCTGGTTTTCTGATATTTTCTGCCCAGTCTAATGGGGGCAGGTGGCCATCAGGTGGCCAAAGCAGAAACTGCCTTGTGTATCAGCAGTCATGAACCAGTTGTACACCTCTTCTCTCTTGACTGTATTTTTAGGTCCCTTGCTTTGTCATTTTGTTCAAAACTGTGATCATGTGTTATGTCTTGCCGTTGGATGTGATTAAAGTCATTTGTACCATCTCATATGTTTAGCTGAACATGCTTGTTCACAAAGCGCAAGGTGTAGTTTTATGTCACCTAATTCTGACAGATTAAAATTAGTAAAAAATTAAATATAAAAAGTTAAAGATCTTTTATGAAACAATTTAACAAAACAAATCTAATTTCTTATTCTAATATCTAATTCACACATTTGATATAATTCAAGTTGCAGACTGAGCTTGTGATTTGCACAGATGGATTGTGAAGTACCACCTCATACTTCATAATCATTTGTCCCTCCCAAGCTTTTCACCTGGGTTTTCATTCCGTAGCCAAAAACCCCTTCAACTATATTGTACAACTCTGTTTGCAGACATTGAGAAAGAAGGGCCTAAACGGCTGTGACAGCCCAGACCCCGACGCAGACGACTCGGTTGGCCACAGCCCCGAGTCCGAGGACAAGTACAGGAAAATAAACGAAGACATTGATCTGATGATCAGCAGACAGAGACTGTGTGTAAGTACTTTTTTATTGAACCCAGAGCCTTCCTCTCACCTTTCTTTCCTCTCTTTCTCTTCCCCCTCCCATGCGTTTTGTCACCTCATCCTTGTCTCCCTTGTCATCTGATCCTGCCATCCGTCTCTCCATCCCTTCATGTGTGTGTCTTCCATCCTTTTTTCTGTTGTTGTGGGACCTGGCAGGCATTGAGCAAGAAGGAGAACAAGGGCGGTGAGAGCCCGGAGCTCGAGTCTGCTCTCATCCTCACCCCTCGTACTGAGGAGAAATACAAACAGATTAACGAAGAGTTTGATCACATGATAAAAACTCATAAGATACCTGTAAGTACTGGGTGAAAACTGTGCCGCCTCCACAGTGAGCTAACAAGATCCTTGCTGGCAAGTGTTGAGCTAACCCAGCTAACCACAATTGTTTGCCACTCAACTAATTTCACAAAGCGAGAGTGAGCTCAAAGTGAGATTATAGTGTGTACTTGCAGTAAAGAAATTACAGTTCTTTGATTTTTTTTTCCTTACTTTTGAGGAACAGCCCTCTAATTTGGCAGAAATGTAACCATAACTAGCAGGGATTTTTTTCCCATACTGACTGCAGGCCTTCTTTTGTTACAAATTCTAACCTTACCCGGTTCTTACCTTGAAGCCGTGTTACCCATACTGCCTTGTTTGACTCTCAGGGGAGGTATGGTCTGCATGTGCTTGTTCTTTTCCTGCACCAAACTGCAGTGCTCAGTCTCCTGTAACATCGGGGGCAGATACCATAGTGATGAAACAGCAGGAGATATTCACACTCCAGTCTGTCTCCTCATCTTGCAGAACTCCTCTTTAATGAAATAATTGAAGGCCAAGTCTTTAGTAGCCCTTGTCTATTAGTAAATACACATGTCAAAGCACGTGTCATACTTATTGTTAATTCTACAAAATAATTTTGAAAAAACCACAAAGTAGAGACTTCTCTCTAGCAGCCACATTGGAATAGTTAGTTCTCTGGCTTTACAGAGGAAGAAATAATTCCACTCTTAATAAGTCAGAGAAGAACAAAAGTTTTTCAGCCACGTGGAGCACAAGGCTTTGTGGTTAGAAATAAGGCAGGGGTTGGTGAGTTGAAGTGGGGTGGGTTTGGGATTGAAGCTGGGTTGGGATGGGGAGCTGGGGTGGGGGAGGTGGATTGCACACAACAAGTGGCAGTTCAGTGTGTGGTCAGGGTGGCTGCCAAGCACTGGGCCTCTGGATTGCAGGGGACTGTTGGGGGAGACTGTGGGGAAGGCGCAGGAGGAAGATGAATTAAAAACAGGAAGGATGGCACCAGTTGAAAGACATCTTACAAATTGGGGCCCTTACACATAGCAGCAGGCCGTTTGTACACGCAAATGCACATATGCAGACCGTTTCCGCTATATAGAGAAAATTACAAATGCAATGATGAGATTTAAAAACTCCTACAAGGAATCATAGATTGAAGAAATTAGAGGGTGGGTGAGGGCTAAATAAAATAGAACTAGACTGACTTTCAATGGTCACAAAAGAAAGCACCCACAAGTTTTGGCTAGCCCACTTCTGCACTAAGTTGCAGTGAAAGCAAAATGTACAGAAGATCACAATGGAATATGGCTAAAGTAACCATCTTTTTATGTTGAAATAATATTTGGCCTGCTAAAAAAGCATTAGCAAATGGGGAAAATTGTTGAAGTGGAAGCAGCGCTAAGGCATCCAGCCCATTTCCACATAAGCTGGGCTGATGATCTCTCCGATGCACTCCCTCCACAGCTCCGGGACACATGGCAGTAATTTAGAGCTCTATTTTCTACTTCCTAAAACTAACATGCAGGATCAACCACTTCCAGGGCACTCCCAAGGTTAAGCCCCTCTGCCAAGCGACACAATAAATATGACAAACTAGATGCCTGAGGCTGACAGACTTGACAGACTCCTGATGAGACTACTTACTGATCCGCATCTAGCTTTTAAAACATTTTATATTATTTCCATGTGACAAAAACCTAAATATTTCCTAATTGTTTTCAGTTTCTTAGTCTTAAAGAGTTTTTTATTTGTTTTTGTTTGCGAAGAATACTTGAAGGTTTTGAGGGACTTAAAGACATGTGAAATTATCTTTTAGCTCTTTCGGAGAAGCAAAAAGCCACTGACTTATTCCCAATAAATAGCAGCCTTCTTTTTACTCTTTGTTGTTATAAACCAGGAGTGTTTTCAGATACATAAACAAAATGATCTGAGCATAATGCGCTTATTTTCTTGGGTCAACCTTTTTACCCCAAAATGTTGACTGTCACAAAATTTTTGTCAACAACCTTTTCTGAATAAAGTCAGAATGGTAAAGATTTCTGAGCACATATTTCAAGCTGATAACTATGTGAGTATCTGAAAAGACGTTCCCTTTTTTTTAAAAAAAAAGGTTTTTTGCTTCCTCTGCTTCCATTCACCTCCTATACTGTATTCTTTATTTTCAGTGTTTGATTTGTAAAGTTCTCTTTACACATCACAAGTACATGAGCTACTACTTTATGTTCCTTTTTCCTTTGAACTTCGCTCTCTCTGTCTTTGTTTTTGCCTTATACGTTTAAGCAAGACTTTCATTCCTTTGTGTTGCTGGAGTGATTCTGAATAGTTTTTAGCTCTCTGTGTCCACTTCCTCACTTCAGCTCCTGTTTATCTTTTCTGTTTTCTTATTCTCTTGAGTTGTTGCTACCTTTAGTCTAATCACACTTCTGTCTTTTCTTTTCTTCCATCTCTTTCTCAGCAGGCTGTGCCCCCATCAAACTATGACATGCCCGTATCCATTCCCGTTAGCAACCAGAACAATCTAATTTATAGCCATCCTGGTGGATCCCTAGGCAACCACAATCTGTTGCCACTGGCACACCACGGCCTCCAAAGAAACAGCATGTCTCCCGGGGTGACACACAGACCCCCCAGTGCAGGTAACACAGGTAGGGCTTCACATGCACTCACACAGTCATAAGCATGCTGTTATCCCATCTGTCCAACTCCTCAAATGTGTGTGTACCTGTCTGTCATGCTAATAGACACAGACACATCAAATGTGTGATTTAATTCATGACAGCTACCCACAATGTTCCAGCTAAAGTCAGTGAACAAATACAGAGCATTGCCCTCCTACATACTGTATATTCACCTATTCCATGTTTTGTAAAATGATGGAAGAAAACATTAAATCTCAGCCCAAAATTAGACATTTTTAGTGTGAAATTCTACATGCAGGATGCCCAGCCTTACATATAAGTACTGATTTGCTGATGACATAAGCAAATTGAGCCTGTTGGTTTGTTATTGTTGTCCAAAGTCCTTTTTCTCTCCCTCACGTCTCAAGGCTGTTACCCGCACCCTCACCCTGTCATTATAATGGGATACTAGAAGCGCCAGCATAAACTAAATATGAGTTCTGGCACTTGCAAAATCCACTGCAAACCGCACATGATCTGGACCCTCCCACTCCTCCACCTCACATGTTTTAAAAATAATAAAGTGTAATTTTTCTTGGACACCGACTTAATGTATGCTCTCATTGTGCAGTTGCTCAGCATCTTAAGGTTTGAGTAGGAAGCACTGTTACCTCTGGTATCAGTGTACGGTGATGTACTGACACACACAGAGCTTATTGTGATTAAAGTGAGTGAGAGACGGTAGGCAGAATAGATGTGATGTGGGTGTCTATCCTCTAATGATTTTTTTCTTTTTTGCTTTGCTCGTTATTTCATCTTACAGGTGGCCTCATGGGTGCTGACCTCACCACTGGCGCAGGCACCAGTGCCGGTAAGAATGGGCTCCTCTTCTCTCACACAGAAGTCTGCAAGTAGACACACATAAATGCCATCCACTCACCCACTTGGGGCCATAAAATGCATGACTAACACTAACCCAAACCCAAGTGGAGATTTCATCCATGATGTGTTGAAGTTAGTGGTTGCAGAAGTCATGTGGGAATATTTGCTCTGTGCCTCGGTTGTGAGACATCCTGCCTGCTTTCAGATATAAAATGATAGAACAAGTGGGGGGGGAGTAAAATTCCATTGTACGCAGAAGCAGCACACTGCACAACCGGTTCTTATGAAAAACTACAAGATTTTTGACTGAGCAGTTAAGTTTCATATGTTCCTTAGAGGCCATTTAAATATTTGTGTCTCCAACAAATTCATTCATTTCAGGATGGCATAATGATCCTGTGGAGAGTGGAACAACCCACACTGGAGAAAAAAGTGCCAAAAATAGTTTGTGTTAGCTTTCGTTTGTCCAGGGGTTAGCCCCTGAGAACCTGTCAAGCTCAGGCTTATGGCAAAGAGACTCCCTTTTAAAGGGTTAAATTTTACAAACAGCACATAGTGCCATTTGTAAAAAAAAAAAAAAAAAAAAAAAAAAGAAGAAGAAAGAAAAAGAACTGGGGGGCATCAATCGGGCACAGCTGGGCAGCCTTGTCTTGCCCCTTAGGCTCCGTCACATGGGGTCACTGCCTGGGCTCTCTGTCTAGTCACTTATCCCACACACAACAGAACCGTTTGTTGCGGTGTGTGTTCCATTGACGGCGTTTTGCAGCACATGCTTCAAATGTAGCCTTTGTGTCATGATGCTGAGGGAACAGAGGCACTCTGTGAGTGCTGTGTCGCTCAGCAGCCGTGAAAAACACAACGTGGAGAGAGAGTCATGTGGAAACTGAAAGATTCCATTCAGTGCCCTCTTAAATTTCATCTGGTGGGATGAGAGGGCTGGGGGACTGGGGGGTTGGTAGAAAAAGTGTGTTTGGAGGGGGACCCCAGTGATAAATATCCACTGATGGTGGAACCATGTGTGCAGTGGAGAAACAGTGGGAGAACACAGATGGAAGTGTTCACACAAACTGGTCAGCCATTTTAATAATATTCCTCTAGCTTCATCATTGTGAGGTGGCCCAGCCACAATGGCGCTAACAAGTGTGTTATAATGATGCTGTTGCCTTCAATGTAAATTTTGATAAAATACTTATAAGTGCCTGGCTGACCGTGATACATGTCTAAAATGGCATGACCTAGGTAACATAGTAGGTGCCTTGTGCATGTGTCTTTAGGCATCTAAATACAGTGTAACACCTCTTTTATGACTCTTTCTACTAAGAGAGAATCTTGAAAGCTCTTTTTCTTTGCAGCAGTAGCATGTTTCAGTCATGTCCATGGTTCATCTCTGAGTCTTGGCCTTTAAATTAAATAGAAAAAAAAGATTTTCTTTTCTTTTAATCCTGTGCAAACATGCCTTATGAAACCCAGATGTGGGGGTATAGTCAAAATCACAAAAGGTCCCCAGGTAATTCTAGTGTAAATGGGGCAAGCCACTGAAAGGCTTAGTCATCATGTCTTTTCATGGAAATAGATCATGGAAATAGAAAGTGTACACACACGTGCATGTTTGCTTATTTATGCAGTATGTGTTCTGTCTTTTAATCTGTTTGCTGGCTAAGCGAGAGCATAAAGCAGATAGTGCTTTCAAGAAAGCAAGCTGATGAACGCAACTCTAGAACAAGGCCTCAACTTGTGAAAACCTATCCAGTGCATTTATGCAATTAAATAGCTGTCATCCATGCACCGATCAGCACCCTCCTCACCAAAGTTCTGTCAGGAGTTAACAAGAATCTCCTGTCACCTCTCACCTTTATCACACACCAATTACTACCTTGAAGGAGTTACAACATAGGTCTGACTTCTCTGGTCAAACTCACATAGAAATGCAGGGTTAAATAGCACGTATTTAGTAACTGACAAAAAGTCATGTTCAAGTGATTAAACAATATCTTCCTCAGCCTTGGCAGCACCAACTGTACAAGTTGTAAGCATGGTGACGCCTTAGTTCAGTTGGAGAATTCAGGGTTGAATGCACATTTGGCCAAACCGCAACGGAAGAGTCTGTGTGTTTGGGGAATAGAATGGAGCACGCCTGTTAGACCACAACAGGACATCAGAAATTTGTTCAGTAACAGTAAAATGTACATGAGTTTAACCACACCTCTCCTTCTTTGTGTGTGTGTGTGATGTGTGCAAGAGGGAAAGAAAGAGAGGATGAAGACTCTAGGGGGGCCTTGTCAAACACACGCGTCTTGAAATACCCCAGTTAACGGTGTGACAAACCAACATTGACCTTAGCCATCCCCCAACACTTCACAAAGAGCATAAGACTGTTTATCTGAATCTCAGATCAGACGTTGTTCTCAGCATTTTGAGATTGTACACAGAAGCAAAGAAGACTCCATGCCGAGCTGCATTTAATTTTGATACTTCCTTTAAACAATTGATATCATCCTGCACCACATATTAGACTCTTGCAAAGTAGCACAACAAGGGAAAAATTGGAATGAACCCTGGGTAATCTGTCCTCACCTGATGTAGCGGCTGGGTCTCTATTAAAAGCAACCATCCCAACATAAGGGTGACCGTGCTGCAGCATAGACAGATTTGAGTCACAGTTTTTGCTTTATTAGTGTAATTGGCCTGTGGTTTTACTTTTGAAGTGCTTAAGGACTGGTCTGTGCCACTCATGATTATAGTCATCTAGCATATAATTGACTGGACTACAGCCATCTCTACAGGGTGGCAATACACAGATGTCTGATTAACTGTCACCAAGATGAAGTCCGTGTCATCTTGTCTAAAGTGTGCATTAATGTCTCTGTGTAGCTCAGTGTCTTTTTATTCATCTGTGCAGAAACACTGATGTACTTCCTGCTGGGTTATTTACTAAAGTATGTGTATGCGTTGTGTGTGTGTGTATGTGTTCCATGAGTGTGTGAGGTGTCATTCATCTATCTCCACATGCACCCTCTCAGACTCACAAAGGGCCAGCTATGAGAATGAGAAAGCAGCAAAACTGAAGAGGCAGCTGCATCTTTGCTAATGTGAGAATCACATTGGAACTAAGAGGGTCCAATACAAAAACTCGTGCACATCCATATGCATGGCTTGTGCACAGGCACACATGCAGCATCTCTCAGAGTTGCACTTTCCTAACATACTCTTAAAGTGACAGAGAATGATGCTCATGTAGATTTATGCACATGCTGTACGGTATATATAACATTCAAAGACACAAAAAAAATCTATGTTAACAGCAGATTAGAACATACCTACACATGGCACTTGCCAGTACTGACATAAATATACACACCAGCAGTGCCGCACAATGTTTTTCTCATTTTCTGTGGGCCTCATTTTCTCTCACCGCTAGCGGTCGTTTACTCTTCAGATTGTTCAAATTGAGCTTTTGAGACTTTTCATTTTCAAACAACAAAAACCTCGCTCTCAAATTAAACAAAGATCAGCGAGGGAAATTGCCCAGGAAGACATCTGCGACTCATTTTCCCCTGGAGTATATGATTAGGAAATTCATTTATGTCTAACGTATAATTCCTGCCCGTCTTTCAAGTGGGAACGTCCACACGGTGCCCTATGTTCTACCCCTTGGAAGAAGAAAGAAGTAAAGAGAAAAATAGCTCACAGGACTGGGTTCGAAACAAACTCAGTTGCTCCACTTTCTGTTTTCTTAATGATGTCGCAAGGATTTCACCCCACTGGCTTTTCAGAGAGAAATGGGTGACACTTTTGGGACTGTATGTGTAGGCAAGTGTAGATTTGTTGACATCACCAAGGCAGGGATTTTGTCAAGAACCACAAAATCATGCTTGTCTTTGATGGCCAAATGATCTGCCCCATCCCTCATTTGACTTGCTACCAGTAATTAGATGTTTTTACAAGATTCAACGGCTCTTGCAAAACATATGTAGCCTTTCTTGACAGTGACAGAGGCAGAAGTTGTGGATGATTTTTTTTATATAACTTCTTTACAAACATACTTATGTTTGAGTATTTGCACTCCCAGTGTGTGCTGGTTCCATGCATCTTCATCTATGTTACATATAGGTGTGCTAATTCCTGCGACAAGAAAGTGCAAAAGAGACAGAAACAATGAAAATGAATACAAGGTGAAAATGGATTCCTGCAGTTCTTAATTAGACTACACTGTCATAGTCAGCAGAAGCTTCAAGAGTGTTTTAACTTTTGAAGAAAGTTTAACAACACTTACCTGAGTCTTTTTGATTCAAAACTAATTTGAAAATCCTGGTGTAGTTAATGGTTTGCTGCATATTCTTTTGCTCTCACAGGAAATGGATATGGGAACCACCGCAACTCGCCTGGTCTGCTGGTTTCTCCAGGTGGAATGAACAAGAACATGCAGACTAAGTCTCCTCCACCCATGAATTTAGGCATGAACAACCGCAAACCTGACTTACGTGTGCTCATCCCCCCTGGCGCCAAGAACAACATGCCCTCCATCGTGAGTAATTTGTCCGTCATTCATTTTATGTCCTCATCCTTTCATTTTCTCATCTACTTTCTCATGTTGCAGAGCTTCTGACCTGTGAGGGGGGTCTTTTTGCTTATTTCTTTATATTTCTTTTTATGCCCTCTCTGCTGCTCTTATCTCCTCATATCAGACTTGGTTTGATAAAGTTATGTTTACCATAAACGTGACATTTTCTTTAACATCTATTCTTCACCGGAGTCTGATATTGTGTCAGATATATTTTTTCTGATGCACATACTACATATTTTGGCCCTAGTGTTTCTTGGTTAATTTTTTTGAAAACATAGTCTATCAGGTTAGTGTAGTGGCAATAGATCTAGCATCCTCTTTTCCCATCAATTTTAGTTAAGTTGGCTCAATTCTAAAGTAGTCTCATCCTTAGATCCACACCTAAGCGCTCCTTTTATATGCCTACTCATACCCACTAATTTGAATTTATTACCCTCCCCTTTTAATGCCATCAGTCTGAGGATGTTGATCTGCTGTTGGTAAGTAGGATTGCCACTTAAATTTAGAAACTGGAAAACCCCCAAATGGGTCCAACGCATCAGAAACTTTTAGGTCTTCTAATAATAAACTAGTTAGATTGGCTCTCAAAAGCACAGTGTGCGTTGTATAAATGAAAGCCTTGCAGTGACCTGAGTCTAAACCCATCATTTGTGTCAGATTTTGCTTTCACTACACAGATAATTACAGTGAAGCAGTATTGTTTTTTTCTTTTTTAGAAAAGCAGTCCACATCTCAGAGTAACTTTCACCTTTATTGTTGCTGACTCTGCCGATGACTCCTTTGCTGCCATATGTGACATTTTTTGAAGGAACACAGTGCCATCCAGTGGCAAACAAGCACAAAAGCAGTCTCTTCCCTTTTCTTCCAGTTATCTATCTTGTTCCCACTTTCTCCCTTTTATCTTTTTACCACCATGTACAATATTGTCTTAAAAGCAAGATCACAAAGTTTTTACTTATAGCTATCTTAAAAAATTAAGGACAACAAAAAACTATACTTCAACTTTACACCAAACCACCACTGTTTTCTAAGAAACTCTCCTCTCACTTTCAGTAATGTGTTTTTCCATGCCTTGTCTTGTCTTTGCTACCATGCATCACCATGGAAGCCACTATTGTTACTATAGTGACTATGGACCTTCAGAAAAAGGAATGTGACTAACAAGATTGGCGCATTTTAAGTGATTAACTCTCCTTAAAGTTGGGGTCATAGTCATTTTCCCTGTGTTGGCTATGTGAAAAATGTTACAACAAATTCAAAAATGTTTTGTTTTATTTCATCTTTTACTTCTTTTGTCTGGGTGATCATACCATGTTCTCAAACCTATCCATTCTCTCACTTTTCTCTGTGTCATTTATTCCTCTCACAGAACCAGAGAATAAACAACTCTCAGTCTGCTCAGTCACTGGCTACCCCTGTGGTATCAGTAGCAACTCCCACTCTACCTGGACAAGGCATGGGTGGTTATCCATCTGCCATCTCTACTTCTTACGGTACAGGTATGTATTATTAATAATATTACTACTTTTTTTCATGAACAGGCTAATTCTTTGAATATTTTTAAGACAAAGTAGTATTGCCTCAATTTTCTTATTTTGTACTACAGTGGAAGTTTTAGATTTCATGCAGTATTAAAATTAATTTTGGCAAATTACAGGTGTGTATACTGCTTTTCAAAATCCCTCTAAATTTTCATTGATATGCAGTTTTGTAACACTAGATGGCGCTGTTGCGCCACTCACTGGCAAAAAAAAAAGAATGTTGCAGTCACAGCAGCATTTTAAAGAATTGTTTTCTTTCTCTGCTACTTTGAACTTCTGTGACCTACATCCTCCTTTTCTTTTCTCCTTTTTCTTGCACAGAATATTCCCTGAATAGTGCAGACCTGTCGTCACTGTCTGGCTTCAACAGTGGCGGCTCCCTGCACCTTGGCTCTATGAGTGGGTGGCAGCAGCAACACCTTCAGAACATGCAGCATTCAGCCCTTGGCCAGCTAGGGTGAGAGCACTCAACTTTCTTTGAGATGTTGTTGGGAATGCATGATAACACATGGATTATTAACAGACATCATTTTTTGAGATGCCACACTAAGAAACCTTACATCCCTTCACTATTCTCAGTCTTCACTTGCAAGGTCCAACAACAGTGACACCTTGATTTCACATGTTTGTATGCGTGCCTGCATGCATTTTTGTGTGAAATACACTGACTTTAAGATCACTTTGTCTCTTGCTCTGTAACTCGGTAACCCCTTGCGTTTCCTTTCCTTCCAACAGAAATTGCTCTAGCTCTCACTTATGTCAGGGTTCAAATCTCTCCCTGCCCTCTGCTCAAAGCCTGCACATCAAGTCCGAACCTGTTTCTCCTCCTAGAGATCGCACCAGCAGCACACCGGGGGCCTATGGTGGTGGGGTGCCACCTCCCCAGAACCCCCCGTCCCGCCAGGACTCGGGACGCTCCCCTGTTGATAGCCTGAGCAGTTGTAGCAGCTCCCATGAGGGCAGTGACCGTGATGAGCACAGGAATGAGTTTCACTCACCTCTGGGACTGACCCGGCCTGCTCTGGACGAGCGCGAGAGCCCCTCCATCAAGCGGGTGCGTCTTTCAGAAGGATGGGCGACATGATTGCCCTGTCCTCTACCCCGGCAGTGCCCCAAGTTACCAGGAGCCCTCGACAATGCAGCATTGCAGTGCCCCAAAGTCAACTCCCTACTCCTTCCTCCTCCTCTCACTTGATGTCACTCACCACCCAATCCTATTGCCCTCTCTCCTTTTTTCTTTAATGCTGAAGGAAAGAAAAAGGGACAATCCTTTTAAAAAAAATAGTTTGTAATTTCTTTTTCCCTTTTTCCCCCTTTTTTTCTTGGCTGAGTGTGTGTGTGTTATACATATTGACATTATATAAACCAGTGGAGTGTTACAACAGGGTTTTGGGAAGGCGGTTGTTGGGATGGGATTTAAGGGTTTTTTTGTTGGGGAACTATGCATAAATTGTACTGTGTGTGGATAAAAAGAATCATGTATGCGTATATCTTTACACCGGTGTATGTGTACAGATATGCATATCAGCAAACAAAAAAATTAGTCAGGTACTTTGTCTCATAAAATGTACTTAAAATTTGCCTCAGCGATATTTCAGTGATACAAAAAAGAAAAAAAAATAACAAAAAAAAACCTTTCCATATTTCTGTGAGAGTGAGTGTGTCCAATGAGAAAACAGCTTCGCACTGAGTTGGACAAACCGTACGTGTGTACAGTATCAGTTTCATTGCTATTTACCTTCTTTGCAGTTCTCCCTTGCAAAAATCTGTGTTAACATTAGATGATGTCATGTTGCAGGTTCAACGTATTTATGTAAATAGTGGGTTAAGGGTGGGAGAAGGGCAGGGCTCAAAAATTGCCAGACATTTCAAGACTTATTAACTCACGAAATGAAAAGCTATTATGCAACATTTGAAAGATTGTACAGGTAAACAGGCAAACCTAGTTGTGTGGCACCTTTGATGATTTTAGCTCTCCTCTTAAAGAACAGAGTGAGGACCACCATTTGATCTGAGAGCTGCGTTGGTTTAATCAAGATAATTTTCGATCTGGTATTAACTTCTAAATATTGATAAACAAAAAAGAAAAGCAAAAATTGTACGATACACTTGCTTATATTTTCATATGAAAGGAATACAATGCAAAGCATTTTTGTGGCTTTTTGTAGTTTCTATAAGCCAGAATGTGTTTTTTCATAGCTTTGCTAATTAAGAGATGGATAGTTCACCCGGAGGGGAAATGACAGGGTTTTAAAGCCCCAAGCCATGAAAAACAGACTGAGATCCAATGGTTTGCTGAACTGTTTTATCTTTGTAGAGGTTTGTTTTTAAACGTGTATTTCTAATTATATATAATAATGGTAATATTAAGAATCTTTAAACAAAAAAAAAATCTGTGAAATTAACATGCTTGTGTATAGCTTTCTAATATATAAATATATATAATAATGATTTTTGTTGGTTTCTTAGTGGAGTTTTTATGTGCAGTTGCACATGTTGTCTGGTTTGTTTAATTTGAACTCTGGCAGTACTGTTCCAGGGTATATTTAGCCTAACTTAAAAAAAAAAAAAAAAAAAAAACAGGATTGGTGTGATACAGTAAGAGACAGGCCTAATGAAAAACAACCTGCTTGTGGAAAATGTCACAAGACTGGAACAGGAGATGACACAGAAATAAATAAAAATACATGATGCATGGGGTTGTCTTTCTGATGAAGAAACGCAGCTGACCCTCAGAGTCTAGAAGCATGTCTATGCATCACTTGTTTCATTATGAATCTAAATAACCAAATTTGATCAAGTTACTCTCATGAAGCATATCTTTCATGTTTTCTTTTTTTTTTTACTTTCTAATGCTCCGTAAATCTTACGCAGTCTCCGTTTGTGTTCAAGATGCTGCACTAGGTCATCTAAAATGTGCAATTTTCTTGGATATCGCGTTCATGTAATGGAATTTTACAAGTGCATTGTGATAGATCATTGCTGATAATTTCTCAGCCTAATTTAATTCTGTGTCATGCGCTCATGTTCTGGTCAAAAGTGGGCTCCACATCATGTCACTGAAAGTTCAGCTGAAAATACGAAAGGACAAAACTGATCATGCTGATATGGGAGAAAAACAATTGTTTATTTTAGATGGATTTTTGTTTTTATTTTCTAATTTTTAAATGATTAAACTAGCCACATATCTCTCTGCCTCCCACTCCTGCTGTCACGTATGTGTTATAATATTTCTATGTGCATATTTCATGCAGGTTCACAATGTTGTTACTGTATACAGTCTGTGTAGTTGAATGAGGCAGAGCCTCTGTAATGGTGTTCTCTCTTTTATTTTTTAAACTTCAGTACAAAAAGGTTAAGAAAAAATAAATAAAATGAACATGATGTTTCAGGCAGTAAGTGTGGAGAAACCAAAGCCAGTGGCATTTCAGTGTTGTAAAATCAACTTTTATTTTCACATTCATTTATGGTTTTTGCAAGCATTGAAACAAGATAATAAAAGAATTTGCTCAAATTTACAGCTGTTTTTTTTTTACATTTCAATGACAGTCAAACATAGCTTTTGAGCTTTCAAGATGCACTGTCCATGACAACCGCAGTAATTTACCTGTTTTGTCAGACATTTGTCTCCCTGTGTGTTATATGTATTTTATTGGCTTTTTTTTTTTTTTTTTTTTTTTTTTTG
>JAOWBL010000024.1:6698873-6712002 GCA_028564865.1 Zenarchopterus dispar | reverse complement strand
GTGTATGTATACTTATATATATTACTTATATATAACATATATATGTATATGTGTATATATATGTATATGTGTGTGTGTATATATATATTTATATATATATATATATATATATACATATATATATATATATAAAATATTTGTTGCTATTATCATTAATTTCTTTAATCCATCAGCCATGTTACTTTCATTGGGCTGTGTAATAGTATTGCATACGGAGGAATTCTCCTATGTCATCACACGCTCAGAACAAAAGATGTTCACATTGTAAAAATCATGCAAATACATGCAAATTGATGGTGGCAAGAAAAAGCGGAGTGTTAGGAGCAGTCCTTGTGTAAACAAAGAGGAATCAAGGACTTTACATGCAACACTTGATGGGCAGATTTTCTTTAAAATAATGGTGCATAACATCAAATACAGCCATATTAGCTGGGTTTGAATTGAATTCTAAATCATATCCCAAGATATCCTTTATCTGAGGAAAACTGGTTAGATCTGTTTATCCACAATCCTAAGCAATATGTAGTTTTTTCTTTTCTTTTGTGCAAAGAATTGTTTTATGATGCACCAAAATGCATGGTTTCAACTAAAGTCTTTATATGTTAAAGGATGTAAATCTGATACACTGCATCTAAACAGCTTTGTGTTACGTGTATATGAATTGGCTCATAATGCAATATTTTGACAGAGAAATGTGGTCCAGATATTAGTGGCACGGGTGCTAATTACAGTCACACTGCTTCACCTCATCTTCAACATCATCATAAATGACATTTTCATGCATGCATTTAATAATTAATGGGATTAGGTAATGATAACATGGACCATTTCCTCTAGCTCAAAAAAAAAAATTAAAAAACATGTGTACATGTTATACATGAATAATATATCTTGATATTCAAGTTGGTTCTCATTGCGAATATTCAAAGCATTCATAACATTAGTGAAGACTCATCAGCACAGTGTAAAATGATTCCCTCATGTGACTCTAAGTTGGAAGAGCAATTGCTTTTATTCTACATTTGACACAAATTTTGTTGAAAAATACATCTTTGTGCAATGTCTAATGTGTGTTTTGGGTGTCTCATTTCCTAGTGTCTATCATCTGAAATAATTCAAAGCTCTTTTCTACGCCTATTTGAGAATAATTGGTGAATCATGCATTTACATCCTTAAGTATAAATCAAATACATTTGCAGAAATACAAATTTTTATATCATTTTCTTTTTTCTGTCATCTCAAAAAGCTGATATATATTAAGACATGGCCTGCTAATGTAATAATTAGAAACTCTCACTGACATATAACAACCATCATTAAAAAAAAAAAAAAACATAAAATCCTATTTAAATAACAACAACCTCAACCCTATTTCAGATAGCATGCACACACAGGGACTAACCCGCAGACACAATATGGTAGAAGAGAAAAGGGGGAGGGCACATGCAGACAGACATTCACAATTGTGCATAATAATGTTAACATTCCTGCATGTCTAATGCAGGGGATATCGAGAAAGGCGCTCACTGTTCTCTGGTCTTGCTGCATGCTGAGTCTGTGTGTGTGTGTGTGTGTGTGTGGGTGGGTGGGTGTGTGTGTCTGTGTGTGTTCACAGGTCTAATGTGTAGAAGATCATGATAATGTATTAATTATGGCCTTTGTTCCCTAGTGGCGTTTAGGCTCCTTGCTGGGGTTACTAAGAGGCATTTGATGCTGTTGTTTATCTTATGCAAGATCACATTTTACTCTCGTTTGTTTTGTGTGAGTCTGCAGTTGCATCATAACTTGAGTAAAAAATAATCTCATGTTGGTATTGCTTTCTTGTCCAAAATATCATTTGATTTATTGTTTGTTTTTGTAACTGGCTTTTACTTTTGGAATGATTATTCAATTAACACACTCAGAAGGATGTCAGAATAAAAAAATATTTTTTTAAAGAAGGTACATATAAAAAGGCATTGAGAATCCAATCATCTTTCATGCTTAATGTATGTATTCAGAAGAATTAGCTGAAAGGGTGTGACTTAATTTCATATACATGCATCATTACATTAGCCTCCAGTAGAGTTTTATTAATATATATAGTTTTATTTTTTTTTATTTTAGGGTCTTTCTAAAGAGATAGGTGCAAATAGGAATAGTGGATATAAAAATGGAGTTACAGCATCATAAAAGGTGGAAACAAAGAGGGACAGACAGCATAGCCTATATGCTGACAAGGACAGGCAAAAGATAAAGCAAATTTTTTTGTGGGCACCCACTGGCATCTGCATTGCAGATTGCAGAAATCCCCCTCAAATGCTTGCCTGGGCTTAAGGGAGGTGTAGTGGGGAAGGGTGAGCAAGGGATGGGTTTATGCTATCTCTGCTGTGGTACACTTTGGTTTTTTTTTGTTTTGTTTTGTTTTGTTTTGTTTTGTTTTGTTTTGTTTTTTTTGTTTTGTTTTGTTTTTTTTACTCACCCCCCAACGAAATATATTTTTCTGTCTACATCAAATGTCAAGTTAATTTCCTGGCAGCTGTGAAGGATGTGTCCTCCCCTTTCGATTGTGTGGCAGGGCAATGGATTGAGGCCTTGTGTTGTTTCCTGTCAATGTGTTTATGTCTCTCTATATATGTG
Organism: Zenarchopterus dispar; assembly: GCA_028564865.1. Lineage (NCBI taxonomy): Eukaryota > Metazoa > Chordata > Actinopteri > Beloniformes > Zenarchopteridae > Zenarchopterus > Zenarchopterus dispar. Next base: position 6,709,383 of record JAOWBL010000024.1, on the reverse strand, counting down.
TTTGAGGGTGAATGGGAAAAAAGGAAAAGGGGCATGGGCAAGCAAAGTGAGAGACCAGAGGTGGTGCTGGGGATTCAGTAAAATATAGCTAAATTGCTTCTCTCTGAGGAGCTCGATCAGTGCGCTGAAAGTGTGCGCCCTTACATATATTTGTTGCAATGAAGATGATCCAGTTATTAACAGGTACTTTTGGCAGTGCATGAACATGGCCATGTACCTCTCCTCGTTTGTGAATTCACATGCTCAGGTGTTTTGAAGACTCATCTGTACTGAATAGCATAAAAGAGAACAAAACATGCCATATGCTGGAACGGATGATTCAATGTCATTGGGTGAAAAAGGATAAATATCCTGCTATTCTTACAGGCACTTCACAAAAGAAGAAAAAAGTGTTAAAGTGTGTGTACAGCTCATTACTAACAGATATATTTTCAATATATTGTGCTTTATTATGTTAAACTTTTCTGCCATTAGCCCTGAGTTCACATTTGTCTTTGGCAGTAATCTTTTCTGTGTCCTTTGTGTCTTCCTGGCATCCAAGGATAGGTTTTATTTTGCTTTTCTTTTCATGTTTCCCTCATAATCATCAAGCATTTGTGCCCTGTGATTTCTCTTCTATATTTGCATGGATATATTATTTATCTTCTTCAGTTTTTATTTTATAGATTTTTTTTAATGAGCCATATATAAACTCTAGTATTTCAGTTTGTCTTCAAAGGTAAAGATAAGGTTGCATGTACTACTTATTTGTGTTTTTAGCATATAAGTGTCTAGTATATATAGTATATAAGAGGTCTGGGCTTTTGGCCTAGTAAATAAGTGTAACTGTGTACATCTGCTCACACTCAAACATACAGATAAATGCCTACCTATTTTTTTCAATGTGTTTGAATGGTTTTCTGCATTTTGCATGCAGCTGTGAATAATAATTGCATGAAGGAAAAATGTACATTTTGTATTGCAAAGTGTAAAAAGTCTTATTGGAGAGAAAAGGGATTTGCATTCGTCAGTCATGCTTATACTGATATATGCTCCTGCCCCACAAATGTCACATCCCATAACCCAGAAAAATTACACCAGTCCCACCTAATTACGCATATTCATGATGCTGTTTTGCATGGTGCTTGTAGCATACGTCTGTTACAGGCCACAGAGCAGAAAGGTGTGGTTGACTGAAAATGCTCTCAATCTACTGATTCAGCGTGTCTCTGCTACAAGCATGAGCCTGAGACCTCCATGCTCAATTTATATATTATCTGAAACCCTTATGGAAAACAAACTTTGTGTTATTTCTCAGAGGCAGTCATAAGTCAACTGCCTGCAGCAAGTTCAAGTAAAAGTGGGAGTTTGTAATAAAGAAGTTAACATCATCCTAGATTATAATGGTCACCTTGAAAAAAGATCAAATTCAGCTAATTAGTTTTGATATATTTTGTCATTTATACCCCATCCCTTGGCTGTTTCATTTTACTGTCAATACTTCTTGGTAGTGGACTATGCAAATTATAAGGAGATGAAGGATTGCAATTGTAAACAGATGACATTGTGACTAAAAATACAGATGGAAGTAAATGAGCTTTGTAAACAAGCTTAGTGGCTTAAGTTCCATTTGACCATGGGGACACTTTCTTGAAATAAGAAATAGGTCTTTTCCTCAATCTACTCCATTTCCTCAGTAGAAAGCAAAAACTAAATAAAGTCTAGTTACTAAATAAAGTCTAGTTAACAGCCCTCTTCAGGTGGTAGTCCTCTTGAGAGCAGCTAAACCCTTCAGGGTGGGGTTTGTGGCGCTGAACATTTCTGATTGGTCAAGTATTCTGAGTGTTTTTTTGTTTAATCTTTCTGGCTCAGTCATTTTTATAATAGCTCATGAAATTTGTTCATTTTAAGTTGTACATTTGTTACTGTTTGTGAACACAAAATTCAAGCTAAAACATTAAAGCATGTTTAAATCAGCTGAGAAGACACAGGCTTACAGGCTGAGAGAGCTTGAGAAGACATAGTTGTGGCTCTGTCATGTGAGCAGTGAATCTGAAGTAAAAGAAATTGATCTCTGATTGTTTCTCTTTAGCCATGTTCTAATGCTTAAATAAAAGCACCAAAACACCCATAACATTAATAGATTTTCTCTTTTTTCTTTTTTTTCCTTTCTTTTTTTTTTTTTTAATTGGTTCAAGAAGTGATAAAACAACCCTGGTGACCCAAAACTCTCCTCGGTTGTGAGGGACTGGGAGCAGGACTATTGTAACTAATGAAAGCAATGCTGTAGTCTCTAATGTTTTAACTCTGACACTGAGTGTTTCTGATCATTGTCAGATGGGTTATATTAAGTTGCATTCAAAATGCCATGTAATGCAAAAACAGCACTTGTCCCTTCTTTATTGGACATTGCTGGGTGTTTCAAGATCACCCACTAGCTCAAAACAGGTGCTTTATATCCTGTTTCCAACAGAGCTTGTATACATTTTTTCTTGGAAATGTTTTAGGGAATCGTTTATAACAACATTATAAATACTGACTAGTAAAATAGAGACATTTGCTTTGAGAGAAAACAAGATAAAACATGTGATAGGCCTCCTTTTTACATCTGAAATTCAGAGTGCACTGAAGAGAAGTTCAAATGACATTGGACGAGATATGTTTAATGATATAATGACACAATGACATAGTGTTGCAGCTCTGTATAAGTAAGAAAACAAACCAACTCCTAAAATGTTCCAAAGTTTACCTGGCTCTGAACCAGCCGTAGCACCAGTCCACCACCAGCTGCGGTTCAAGTTGGTCACAAAAGGGTGTTGGTTCTTAATAAAGGGCCCTGGGCCTTTCCAATTCTGCATGCTGTCGGTTGAAATGCACCATTATTGTAGAACTTGCAGTGACTTGGCCCAGCTATAATTGAGAAGAGAGGGTCCTCCAAGCTAGGCCACAGCTTGGGTAAACAGTAATTGTTTCAGTCCAGGGTACCAAACATGTGCTACAATGGTACTATTGTCCTGTCAGCCCTCATTAACAGGCAAACCAGAGATGGGGTGAGGAGGAGAAGTGGGGATGGTAGGTGGGTGAAAAACTGGCAAGAGGACAGAAGAAGGGGGAGGATGAGAGAGTAAAAAAATTAGATTTCTGGGGAGCGTAGGAGCAGGTGGGAACCTGCAGAAAAAGAGAATGGGTGGGTAGGCAAGTGGAGAAAAAGAAAGGTATAGGGAGATGGTGAGAGGTACTTTTCTCATTCTTACCTCCATTTTGCCCTGTAATTGTGTGCCCCCCACCCCTTCTCCCTTCTTCCTCTTTCCCTATTCTCCTAACAACACTCCTCCCTGTGTTTTTACTCATCCCTCCATCAATGATTTGTTCTTACACAATCTTGCCCGCCACATTCCTTGTTGTTAGTCTTTGTTCCCTTCATTTTTGCATTGGGGATGGTGAGAAATTTCTTGCCTGTCATAGCACCTTGGTGTCACTTTTCCCACCCAGTAGCAAAAAGCTATAGAGGCAGTAGAGAGGAGGTTGAAGAAAGAGAACTAAGAAGGAGAGAAGAGGAGGGGAGAAAAAAGGGGCAAGACAAAAAGGCAAAGATCACACTGCTTCCTGGTTTAATGAATATGGCCAAAGGGTAATCACAACAGAATACATTATACTCTTGTTGGTAGAAGCAATCAGTTAGCAGAGCTCACACCACCGACCTGGAACACCATCTCTCTTGTATGGCAACTGGCTCATTCACAGTCCAAATGAGTGTCCACACACACACACACACAAAGAAAGACCAACTCCTGTTTAATGTTTTTTCCAGCATCAATGCCCAGTGTTCACAAAAGATTCACTGTCATTTTGTAAAGATATTGGGGGCATTGCTGAATTTGCATTTCTGATACAATTCATAGTGCATTGGTTGAAATATTATTTTGATTTTACTACAATCATTTTTTTTGTGTTTAAAATATATTTAAATCAATGTATTCTAAATAAATAATAACTAATTCCTAAAACTGTCCAAAGACATCTGCCAAGGATTGGCTTAACAAAAGTAAAAACAGACACTACAATGTCTTTGTCAGTGACACTGACTAATACATGCCAAATCATCGCTCAGGTTCTATCACCAATCCATCTAAAAGCTGGGTGAAATTCCTTCATCTTCTTTCTCATAATAATATTATTATTTTAGTGTTATCTAGAGAAATAACACAAAATGATAGCAGCAATCTTTACTCCAGAAAAAGGCAAGGGATATATCTGCCTTAAAACAGACACATATCAGCACTGTCTGGCCAAGGAGCCATCAAGAGATCTGTGATGAGTAGAACAGACTGTTTTCACTGAGGAACTTTGCAGTGATTCCGGTTAGAGCTGGAAATGGAGGAAACAAAGGAAAAAATAGCTAAGGAGAAAAGGAAAAATCTGTATTAAGTCAGGATGCAGGCAGAGCACACTGAGAGAAAGATGGTCTCGGGTTTGGATTCAGTAAATCTGTTGCTGTTGTTTTTGCCATGGGCCTTCAGATTCTTGAGCATGGCCATCTGGAGGTTAGGTACAATTCCAATACTGTATGTTACATAAATTTCAATTCAGAAAAAGTTTGGACTGTGTGTGAAATGCAAAGAAAATTAATATTCAGTGGTTCTTACATTTACATTGACATATTTCATTGAAGACAGAACCCAATGTATTTCTTTTGTTTCTCCATAAATCTAATTTACATCACTGTTTATATTAGTTCTACTGCACATAGGACAAATAAGACAATGCAAAACCAAGTTCTGCACACATTACAAAGGCATGGCTGAGGAAGAAGAAGGTATGGGTACATCTGTGTGCACATTGAGTACATGTGGGTATCTGTGTGTTTGTGTACTTTGGGACCATCCTGGATGTACAGTGTCATTGTATTTAAGCCATGTCCAGATCAATGATCATGCTTGATCTGTGACGGAGAAAGTAAATCAATAAAGGATGAGAGAACACTTGAGTGTCAGACTTCATAATGAACGAAATAAAAAAAACAGAACCACCAAAGAATCCAACACTGAGGGTTGAAATCTGTCCATAGGCATTTAGCCTATGTCCTCAAGTAGGGGCCATACCTGGAGCAAGCCTCCTCTGCTGGATGCATGGTAGCAATTACACTCAGTACATGCTGGGGGCTGGGGCAGATATACATGCACACTTCTAAATGAGAATAGGTCACTCTTTGTAATTGACACACAAGGACTTTTCAATGTGAGACAATAGCTTGTGAGAACATCTATGATTACAGACTTTTCCAAAGAAAATTTTGAAACTTTGTCAATACGGATTGTTTGAAAATCATACAAACATTTCAGTTGTTTGTGGAATGAATTCAGAGAATTCCTTTCAAACACACACACATGCAATTATACAGACATACCTTGGAGTTTCTGCAGCCATACGAAGAGCGAATGCTGAGGTTCAAGGTCATTTTGAGTATTTGGCACTCCATTGTCAGTGTACCGTATCCTTCAGCTCACACATGCACTCAGCTCCACATGGAAGATGTTGCGTGCAGACATGGCATTTAAAAACACACATCCGAGACAGGAAAGTGTCTATCAGGTGAGAACTTGACAGTACTTTAGTCCAGTCACATCTTCAAACAACTCCATGTGTAAATGTACAGCAAAGACACAATTATCCATGTTTGTGTCTTTTCAATGCTTTGTTCAGACAAAAGAATATAAGACATGACTGTGTTTCTTTCAACCTTTAGCTCTTCTGTAGCACTTGCCAATGTCTTACATCAGCAAATGACTCATATTTGATTTCGTGTTTAATAACGGAAACAACAGAGGCAGAGATTTTAGACAGTGAGTGAAGGCAAGGAGTAGGGTGAGCAAAGTAGAGAGTGTGATTAGCTCCTTTGTTGGAGGTCTGTTGAGCTTAATTGGTTCCAGAGAATAGGTCCCTAATGAACCCAGCCAAGCTTGGACCAAACTTTGTGCTGAATACAAACTAAGTTATGGTGGTGTGGCAGAGTGCTGGGGCGAGCCTACTGATATACAACGCCCGGACATATGGTCTCCCCCATCAGGCCTTCTCCAAGCCACTTTCTTGTGTGTGTGTCTCTGTGTGTGTGTGTGTGTGTGTGTGTGTGTGTGTGTGTGTGTGTGTTCTTTTGAGTGTTAAAATATCAGAAAGAAAATTTATAGTGAACATTTTTGTATTTGTTAACTTGCAGGGCACAGAAACTAGAGAGAACACTGGAGAAGAAAAAGAGGGATTTAGGGGCACATAGGGATGAGAAGCTGGTTGAGGCTTACTGAAAGCAGTAGAGGAGTTAGGGCTGCAGGCTTTGTCTTTACAATTGACCCCAATACAGAATCATTTCTGACACATAACTGCAAGACATGAGAGTAACTGAGTAAACCAGGCCAGCTTGGCTTCTATGTGACAATAACTTCATCATAACAGATGGATAACAGTTCGAGGCACTGACTAAAAAATGGTTTGAGGACTTTTTGCATTCTCAAAATTCATGGGAAAAGCTCAATGTTCTTGTCGAGAAATTAATGATTACATAGAAAGCAGCTTTATGTGTGTATTTCTTATGTGCATCTATACTTTTGAGAAAGTATTTAAAGAGGGGGTACAGATGAGCTTCAATGTGGCTTTAGACTAATTGTTTGAATCATGTTAGGAGTGTGGGCAAGATTGTCTTCCATATCCCTCTAACAAGGCTCTCAGTAACTGAGCCGGCAAGGGGGTGAATGGGCCCACTCCATGGCCACACAGCAGGCTCAGGCAAAACCTATTCTACCAGCCAAACTGTCAGCCAGAACAACTTCATTGTGCCCAAAATTGAAGCTGAAAGCAAGGCAGAAACTTGGGAGGGGAGGGGTCATGGGAAGGTAAGGAGAAAGAAGGAGGATGCAAGAGAAGAGTATGGTGGTCTGTGGGAAATCGTGTGAGTGGAAAAAGGGGGGAATCACAGAGAAGGTGCAGATTTGGAAATGAATGGAGTCAGTCCATTTTTAGTGAGGAGAATTCCCATTGATCCTGCAGGAGGTGCAGATGGCCAGGCAATGGCCTTGAATCGAAATTTATTGAAAATGTTTCAGGCATAAAGGAAGAAATTGTACCAGTTTGTATTATCATCCACCATATTATTGAGCCATTAAAGAAAGAAAGAAGGAAGGAAACAAACAAATTAGACAGCTGTCTGTCATGTGCCAAAAAATTTTATTTTTATAACCCCTTTCCTACTGTGAACATTAAGTCAACTTTTTGAGCTAGGTCTGCACACACAATTAACATGGGTTATTCACAAGCATGGGCACTTCCCTGCATACTTCCACTGCACCAGGCTTCAAGAGGGACTCCAGCCCAACACGCTTTGAACTGTGGTCTGTATATAGTACAATAAAAAGCCTCTTTAGACTGACATTAAACCAGTTTAAATCAGTCCAGTCCAGCTTTGTGTGACCATTCTCCTCTTTGTCTCTTCTCCTTTCTCCTGCTGGCAATTTCAAATTCATCTTCCTGCTCTCTAACGATGGAAAAAGGGCTAAGGAGTTTACTTAGTCACACTGAGTTTAGGAAGATGAGGAAAGTCTGTGATTCTGTGTGTGTGTGTGTGTGTGTGTGTGTGTGTGTGTGTGTGTGTGTGTGTGTGTGTCTGAACAAAATCCATAAGTGTATGTACATGCACTCACACATGGACACATCAACTGTTTTTGATCCAGAGCTAGCCCTGCAGCTCCCAGAGACTCAACAAAAGGCCTCCTCTATCCATTGTATGAGCTGTGTGTTTCCCAGGAGAGCTCAGGCTCAGTGAGAGAAGGGCCCCAGATCTCTTTCGCCTGACATGGATGTTTATTCGCTTTATGGTCCAGCAGAACATCCTCAAAAGGACAGGCCTGAGCACCTTGACATGCATGACATATAGTTTTCAAAAAGACGAGACAGGTAAGAGGGTGTGAGAAAGAAAAAAGGGGAGCGAATGTCTGACAGATTAAAAGACATATGAGACAGACAGATAGTGACTAGGCCTGTCCATGAAGGTGTTCTCAGTGCACTCATATGAAAAAGAATATTCAGTTTTCTTCATTTTATTTGGTTCTTGTCTTTACACTAGTCAGCTTCTTGTCAGCTGTGTTCACAAACGAGGATCCACCTAGTAGGTAGAAATTTTCTTCCTGATATTGACAAGCCCTCCTATCCTTGAATGCATACTAATTTCCTCAGAACTACAGAGGCAGAGCAAAACAAATGCAAACTGCCTGGGCTACTATTTGTTGCTTCAGAAGCAGGCTATCAGATAGTGGCTGTCTGTTGTGGGTGTGTGATTATTCTGTCTGCTGTTGACATCGAACCTTACAGGGCTGCTTTTCTACCTGGTTAATCTTTAAGAATCTGTCAATATACCTGTAAGAACTGCTCCTGCTTCTCTCATTGCCTTTACCTGAGAAGTTTGGATGCCATCTATCAGCATACTTTGCTTTTTCTGACAATATAAGTGTAGTTGGGATTATAAGAATCTGTAGGTTTGACCATGGATCTCAGTAGAGCTGCAGAAGCCAAGCTGAAAACAAATATGGTTGGCTGATACCATCTAATCTTCTGAATGCCATTATCGTCTAAGATATCGCTATACTCCCTTCCACACCCACACAAACTCACCTTCCAAACCACACTTGCTCCTCCTCTACGCTCTTTGAGGTAAAAGCTTATGTGTTGAAGCTGAGAGTGAATGTGAGCTATTGTTGTAGTGTAACTAGACTCTACAGCCGTTTGTTTGATCCTGTTTTAGGCCTGAAAGGCCTTTTTTTTTACTAGAACTGCCACATCAGCTAGGAGGGTCAGGCAGCAGACTGTTGTCTTTGTCTTTATGAAACTTTTATTTATTTCATTCTCGTGTTGTCTCCCACAGTCAATGTAACTTTTTTTTTTTTTACCCAGATTCAGATATGAATCCATAATTTTGATCATAATCCATAAGTACATGCATTCATGATCAATCTTGTTTCTTGACAAAACTGTAATTTTTGGTATCCATTGCAACTCTAGTTTGTTTTTTGTTGTTTTTTTGTTGTTTTTTTAAATTTCAGGTGTCTGTGCAGACATTGAGGTCATATTCATTGCTCTATAACAGAATAGCAAAAGCAGAGGGTTTAGATGACAAAAGCTTTTATAAATTATTTTGTTCACCAACAGTACTTCCCATGGTACATCCAAGTCCTTGTGTTGTGGGCCTGTTTACCCAACATGATTTCATCATTTACATTACAACACTGGGGCAGGATGCTGTATTATCGACTGTTTGGGGGCACTTATTTGCACTCACTTGCTTTTGTTACTATTTGATAATACTCTGAATTTAAGATCTGTTTAGCTTTCAGTGTGGACAATGTGCATACAAACATCCCCCTCCCATTATACTGGTTCTCTTTGTATAGCTGAAGAGTTGGAGGGGAGGGGTGCAATTGTGCTATATGTTTTTCAGAGGGTGATTTGTATGTGGATACACACACATACTCATGTTCACACATTTTCACATCTGTGCCCCCAACCCATTTCAGACATGAGAAACTGTACCTTCATTTGCATAAGAATAATTGACACTTCAAATTAGCCTTCCAATCAAAGAGGATTATTTTTGTCAGCATATGTGGAGGCAGTGAGGGCTCCCATACAGGAGAATATGAAAGGGAGGGCAAGCAGAGTGAGAACAGGAGGGGGTATGTCATAGAAGATTAACTCCTTCATTTCCCCAACCCAAACTAGATTTCATGTGCTTTTTTTTTTTTTTTACAACAAATATAACTAGATATAGATTAAAACAGACATTTATGAAGAAATAATAAATTACTTATTCCCTAAATCAAAGGATCCTAACACTCTGCAGCATGAAGAAAATCTGTTTGATAAATGTTTTACCTTTGAACACTTTGGCTATGCCCTTTGTGTTATGTGCAGGTTTATAAGTCTATAGTCACCTTGGTTACTTTGGCTGCTGGCCAAGTGAGCAAGTGATGTTAAACAGGGTGTCTGAGTCTGTGTGGGTGTTACCTGGATGAATATGTGCAGATTGAAGGTTTGCCCACATTAAAACATTAGAGCAAGTGCAATGCTGAATTATTGATAATGACTAATGAAAAGGAACAGTTCAGGATGAACCACAGCCCTGAGGCTAACACACATACATGCGGATGCATGAACATGTTCAACATCCATTTCAGCTTCTTACACAAGAGTTAAACTAGTATCTATGTGTTATTTTTCTTTGTATGTCTCAGTCTTCATTGTTTTATCATGTTTCAGTTACATTGTGATGCATTCCACTTCAAAGCACTTGCATACACAGCACTGCAAGAAGGTAGCTGCTGTGTGTTTTCAGCCTTGCCTAGTGGACAACAACAGAGCCTTTTAAAGGTTGAGCTGTTTTTCAGGGAGAGTGAGGGACAAGGATTCATTTTGGGGGAAGGGGTGGAGAAAGAGGACTGAGGGTTTGGGGTAAGTGTGTGTGTGTGTGTGTGGGGGGGGGGGGGGGGGGGGG
>JAOWBL010000024.1:6673933-6685468 GCA_028564865.1 Zenarchopterus dispar | reverse complement strand
ACTGTATTTCATGTCAAATATGTCTCACATTTGAAATCTGTATTGGTGGAAAAAAGGGGGGATGTGCTTTCATTGTTCACAACACAAACATGCATGCACACACACACACATACTGTTCTTGCCTGGGCGCCTGTGCCACACCACCCACTTCTGTTGTTCTGAAATGTGTAACCTAGCAACTATTTAATTAAAATAGCATCAACACGGATGGAGGCTTTTTCCCCTCCCTCACAAGGATTTCCTCCAATCTCAACGCTTTCCAGCACACCATGAATCAAAAATGATGCTGTATGTGCCACTATATTGCACCCGTCACACCCCTCTCTTTTGTTTCTGCATTGGTTATTACCACAAAGCCACCTTGCTTCCTTGACTGATAGAAAGCACCTGGATGTCATATATCTGGTACATGTGTGCTTTAACTGGCCACAGATTTAATGCAGGGTATCATAATAATGCAGAGTTGTACAAACGAGGCCACCGCCTCTCTGCCCCTCAGAGTAGTCTATAGGATATTATATGAAAGCCTCACTTCAAGCCCCTGTCCTCCTCCTCCTCCTCCTGCTTATCTTGTGCCTCCTTTTCTCTTTGTATCCCAAATCATAGCACGCACACATCCCCTCTTACCCCCATCCCATTCCAACCTGAAAAGAGGCGCCTCTTACCATGCTCTACATGTGTGCCAAGCTTGGGCAATGCAGAGCAATTAGAGGAAAAGTGAAGCAGCTCTACATGTCAGCATACATCACATTCACTGTCATTCAAACCACATCCATGAGAACCAAACAACGGAGCAGTGTTATAGTTCACGGCTGTCAAAACAGAAGGCCCAGTGTCATTTCTCCCTCCTTTCTTACATCTTTTGCTCTCTTGTTTGCTTTATGCAGCTAATGGATACCCTGATGTGTCACAGTGCAGAAAAATTATCTGTCCTTTCTTAATTTTCTGTGATGTGATTTTGAGCAGAGTGTGGGTACAGCAGAAGGATACATGTAGTTCTTTTCATATACTCTCCATTGGGAGACCTCTGTCAAGAAGCAATGTATTAAAAGTCATGGTAAATCGTTTTAATGATCCACCTTTAAAGTGGGTACATTACAGGGCTGACCTCCATCTTAGGCATTAGCATGCTTGCCACCAAAAATGACATATTTCTACCTCTTATAACCTTTTTCCTCTCCTTCCTAACTGATACATGCATTTCCCATTTACACAGAACTCTCCATTTCGAACACAGCTATTTAAGATGAGTAAAATAAAGAGTTAAGAAATGTAGAAGGGATTAAATCACATGTTCACTGTCTAATAGTCACCCAGGAAAACACCTTCTACCCAATTTAAAATGGACTGCCACTGGGACTTCTGCATGATCTTTTCAATAAAATGTAGCAGTGAGTGAAAATCTACTTGAGTTGAACATTTTTAGATTTGACTCTGCATCTGACTGACTTCAATAGCACAAGAACGGCAGATACATTTCTACTTCAAATATTCATTTTGAACATTTGCACAAGTCTTTTTCATCTATAATTTAAAAAAACTTACAATGCACATATCAATATTGAATTTGTCTCTGTGTGTAATTAGTAACTAATATAAAACAAGGGTGTTTAAACAATCCATTGTAGCAATGTTAATTTTTCTACATAAATCTCTATATATAGTATTTAGTCTCTAAGAGCTCTGTAATAATCTGTATTCTCCAGTGAGCCATAGCCCATATTGCCTATGTAAATGTTGGAGAACGTGCATTCACACAGTGATTTGCATAATGGCACATGATTTTGACAGGCAGGACAAGAGAGAGGGACCCCTTGACATTTTTATAATGGCACTTTACAGGGTGGACAAGGTTGGGGGTAGGGTGCTGTATGTGAGGCAGTACTTGTGGAACAACATATAGGGATCTCTCTTGTATCTCCCAATCACATAAGACAGTAACCTATGGCACACTGCTTCACACTGCAGAGCTGCTATTAAGAGTATTTTATTGTGAAGAAAAATTTGGTTGTCCATACTATTATACATAATACCTAAAAGCTTTGAATTTGTTTTTCGCAGTTGTATGAATGACAATTTGAAATAGCACTGTGCATATTCAACATTGTGCTTATACTGATTGGATGTGGAAAAACAGAGCATCTTCTATAAGTGGATCTCCTTCATATTGGGTCTCATCCTCTGAGATATTCATGTTGATGCTCTAGAAAATAATTCTAATTCTTCAAATAATAATCCCTCACAATTCACAGGCCACAAGCTTCAAGCATTTAACCTAATTTTTTTTGCATCTCCTATTAAGAAAATTGTATTTAATTTTGTCAATAATATTTTTTAATCTCTACTTCTATGTTTTTGTACTAAGTTAGTCCATTTAAATCCATTAAAAATGTTTCTTGTCAATATCAGTGAGACTGATAGTCCAAATGACAGACTGAGGCATATGCGACTGCCACAGAAGTCTGAGAGAGGCCACCAGCAATTTAAAAGGTCACCAATTTCGACGGCTCTCACGTTGTACTGAGACACACCCCTATGTCTTGTCTGGGTGACACGTGCAACAATGCCATTTTTTTTCCTTCATCTTTCCCAAACGGCTCAGACAATGCCACAGCCTTGGGCCATATGCTGCGCCTAAGGCCATCAACAAGTCCCCCAATGTATCATCCGTGGGAACATGCAGAGGACTGAAAGGGTTGTCTGGAGTGAAACCCTTGACACATCTCGAAGGAGGATTTTTTTTTTTAAGTCATGGTAGCCACCTGACATGACAGATGCAGGAGCACTGATAAACAACAGTCAATGCAATGTGAGAAAGTAAATCAGGCAGGATTCTTTCCACCACACAATGACTGAGACAGCTCCAGATGAGAAAGTCATTTAAATTTTATATGCAAATGGGAAAACTATTATTCATTATAGGTTGAAATCAGTCTCGATCAATCATAGACTATATAGAGCACACAGAATCTGCAGGTTGTGCAGGGTTTATGACCAGATCAAAATCTGTGGTATATCTTAACTGTAGTTTGATACTGAAAGCAAGAAGGTAACCTCAGAGGGTGACTCAAGATTGAGTCTTTACTTACTTATCAGTACACTATTGCTGCATGTATCTGCTGCATGCTACAGTAGTGCGTCTTTACTTTAGCCACACATCCATCTCACTCCACACCTCAAATCCCTGTCATCCTGACCTGCAGACACGCTCTTATACTTACGCAGACACTTCATTAAAATGCGTGGAATCCTCACTCACACGCTCACTGACTCACACACGCATGCATTAATTAGCACACTGGTAACAAGCTAGCCTCTCCATTCACACTCTAAGCCTCTTTCATTAGCATGACAGTAGCCAGCAGCAGGAAGGGGCCCATCGTCTGCAAGGTTCTCTCCTCAGGGCCCTGATTAAAAGGAGAATCCCTTCTCTGATTCCTTTCATCATTGCACCCATGCAGAGTCTCGGATGATCCCTGGACTGAAAACTGTCAAGTATACTGGTTTTTGTGAGCCCTGCCACTTTTCCACCACTCTATACTCCATTTTTCCTCTATCTTTCCTCCACTCACTTGTGTGTGCTTTCTTCCATCAGAGCTTATTTGTCACCTTGTTTCCTAATTCTATACAAACCATTATGGGCTGCTTTTTTTCTCTTCTCCAAGAATTGCAATGCATGCATTTAAAAATGTTATGTCAGTCTAGGTTGTGCTCACATGTATAGATTACACAGACAGACTCTAGGTCAGCTCTTGGATTCACAAGAACAGCCTGTGGGTGACCCACAGAGGAGTGCTCCTGTTTGAAAGCTTATACTTATTCCTGCCTCAGAAAAAAAAACACCTTTCCCCTTTTCAAGGCCAAGAGATCAATGAGGCTGTACACCTAACATGGAGGTGGCTATCATCTCTAGGCCTTGCCCATCAGGGTCTTCTCCATCCAGCCTGGATTCAAGGCAAAATGTCTCATTAGCCATGGTCCTTGAAAGAAGGAGCACTCAATTTCAAATCCAGTTACACATTCCCTTTGTATGGAGCTGGAAGGCATAGAGGTAGAGAGAGGGAGAGGATGGAAGGAAAGAATGCATGGAAGTCCTTGGACCCAGACAGAAGGAGAGCAGAGAAGGGTGTAAGGTCTGCTGAGGCAGCCATAATTTCACACCATTATTACCTCTAAAGGCTGCAGATTTATATTAATGCTATTTCAAGGGAGAAGCACTGGACAAAATGGGTTTACAGGGTCGAAAAAGACCATTTAGCTGCACTTTGTGTTGTAGATGCTGCTAATTTTAATGCTAATTTACAGGTGATTACAGTTGCCACATTTGACCATGTCACATCTGTCATGTCTTAAAAACACACAATTGCTGCACTTACATATTTTACCTGAATTTAATCCATTTCATAATTCCTATGGCAATGACCTTCTTAAACCAACAAATGAAACCCTATCCTCTTCTCCTGCTCGAGTGCGAGCTCAGGTGGGTGAATTGATGGGATTCACTATAGAGCAGAGTTGTTCCTTGTGATCTGGCTTTATTAAGGTCCCCCAAAAGCTCTGTGGAGAACCTTGCAATGTTGCACCCATACACCACCATCACACAATGATGGCTGCACGGGAGTGGCTACATACAGAGGGGGTGAGCAGACTCTCTCCTAACGATGAACTATCACAGAGAGACAGGGTCAGGGTGACTGAGCAGATATTGGACCTTACACAGATGAAGAAAATCCACCCCATCATCCACCCCAAGACTGGAGTTAATGATTAAGATTAGGTAATGTTATCAAAACTAGACAGGGGTGCTAGCATCCAGCTGTGACTCTTAGCTAATGAGCAACAGTAGAAACAACTGGGCAGAAGGGAGGTTGCAGTGCCACTGGCCTTTAAGTAATTTCTTATTCTGACCTGTTGATTACAGCTTCTATTGATCTACTTTTCTAGTATGTTCTTCTGCAGCCAGGAACAAAGATGAGATCAGAGGCCTGCACCATGGTGGGATGGATGACAGTGGTTAGATACCTAGCAAAGTCCACCTGTGACTCCTTCAGTCTTCCTCAAAAACCTCATCGAACCTTTCAATAAACACCACAAGAGGTCATGTCACTATGATCATAAAACAGATGAAAAAATTAGGAAAAATATACAAAAGAAATCGGACTGTGACACAGTTCAAAACAATTGCTAATACATATAGCAGTATAACTTCAATGCAGTTCTTCCAGTTTGATATGTTATATAACAGTGGGGTACAATCATCGCTGTCATAAAATCTGAACCAAATTTGATGCAAAAAAGTTTGATCAACAAAAAAGGTCAACAATTGCACCACTTTTCAGCAAACTCCATACAAAGACCAGTAGCTATGTTTTTCTGTTTTATTCTCAAATATTTGTTGAGAAGCTGCTCTGTTTAGCAGAACAAAAGTATTTAGAGCTAGCTGATATGGTCAGGTTTTATTGAAAAGTATGATTTAACCATTTTAGGAACAAGACAAGAGATCTGGCAATTTGAAGTTTATTTTAAGTGATATAATTTCATTCTGTCTACAGAACAAAGGTACTCTTGTCTGGATGTTTCACTCAGTTCATTTGACATGTGAAATTTCATTGCTTGTCTCGGGGCCTGAATTGCACACAAAGGATGTCTGCTGAGCATTTGGCTTCTCTATAACTATGTTTTACCTACTACATTTCTCAGCTTTCACACAACCAACTGCCAATCCAGATAAGGACATATATTACGTAGATGATTTTATTTGCTGGCAAGAAGGCATTTTTCACCTCCAGACACGAATACAAATTTGTGAATGAGTGCATACTTTCATATAATGGCTGTCAAAAGTCAATTTCTCTCTCCTTAAGCGATCTCTCATTGCCGTAAATTGAGCTGTGACACACAGATACAAAATGCAGAAAGTACTACACATAAACGGCAGGGACAGCTAGGAAGAAACTGCTGGTGCTGCACCAGCCAGCTGCTGTCTGTTTAGCAGTAGGGGAGGGTGAGCACTTGTCCCCTACGGCACACTGCAGGGGCTAAAACGTTCCTCCACATTTATGTAGGCAGTTAAGAGACCGGAGGCATACTCCGGATTACATCCTGTGTTATTGCCCAAGGCAGTAACCAGCACAGGCTCTCGCACGTAAAGTAAAACCACACACATAAATAGCATGCACCTTACAAATCTTCACCATTACATACAAATTGTATATGTACATACAAATTAACCCCATTTTCTTAGACACTTTAGTCCTCTGTGGATTTTTGTGGTTAATTAAAAAAATAATAATCTGAAGATCTCTGATGCAAAGTTCAAACAGTCACCAAAATATTGGGAAACCTATGGAGTGTCAAACTGGGAATAGTAACAAGGAGCATCCTCTGACTTTCCTTTTTTAAATGTACCAGAAGCTGCGGTTCTTTGAATTACCGCTAGGGGCTGGCTCCAAAAGTGAGTCAGTCTTCATTAATCTACTTGACAAAACATCAAACTTCACAGCAAAAAATATTTAAAGTCTGGTTTAAAAAAAAAAAAAAGGTATCCACAGCTAGATTTCACATCCATAATAAGTATGGTGGTGAAGTTTATTTGACTTTATCAGGTTAAATTATGCTATGTTACAAATGTATGTATAATTAGGAGCTTTTTTGACAGCTGGATTGCACTCTATTGTGTTAACAGCTAGCAATCATAAATTTAGCAACATAGTCCTCAGGCATTTTTTGCTGAACTTGACAGGTTGACAGCTTTTGGTAAGCTGTGAATTAAGAGCTGAGAGTGTTATCGGTCTTATTTTAAAGATAAAATCCTTTGTTGGGCTGCTAATTGTATTAACACACTGCTACCACTGGCTCTGGGCTGCCATAGAAGGATGTGGGAACAAATTTTAGCTAAGCAGAAAACAGTAGCTACCTTGGGCTGCTGCTGACACTAATCAAAGGACAGTTTGCAGCTTTTTGGCCCGGGCCCAGGTAACAACTAGAATATCCAGTTCCCATCTCCCAGCTGATTCATCCTCCAGACTGACATGGATCCTTCCAGATCAGCTAACCAGACTACTAGCTAATGGTTGACAAGCTAGATTTGGGACCAAGCGCTGATGGAGCTCAAGGGACACCCAAGCTGCAGCTGAGTGCCAAGTATTTCACTAACCAAGGGGTCAGGTGGAGCTCAGACAGCAACTTTTTCAAATGTCGTTTCAGGAGTGACATCACAAATTAGAATGGGTGGACAGATTTGATGAGAATCAATGTAAGATAACAGTAATTAGCATCATCATTTATCATGAGCTAATCCAAAAAAGCTAAAATAGCTACCATATGGTGACTAAGGTTAGGTAGGGAAGTTCCAACCTCTTTTTCCTATTTTCCCACTTTTTGGTTAACAAGGGTTGGGAGAAATCAACTTTGGCAATATGGCATCATCTGGAGCCCTGTGAAGTTAACTTCTAACTGGCTCCTCAGAAACCTTAAGGGTGTTATCACAGAATGTTTGTCTGTATGCAAATAGTTACAATTTCTGCAGTGTAAACAGAATACTGTTTCATCACTGTATTGTTGAGGTCTGGGTGACATATCTTCCACCTTTAACATAGGAAAACATCCCATTCACATACACACACACACACACACACATGCACATACACATGCACACACCCAGTAGTATCATGGTGTAGTGGTGATAAACAGATGAAAGTATCTTTCTTGCGCTCCTCTTGGTTTTGTGCAGCAGGATCCAGGGGGAGTGCTCTACGCTCCACAAACACATGCACTTTTTCAGGTAATGTGTGCTACGTATTGAAGAAAAACTCACTCAGTAAGTACTGAAAGGTTACACATGGGGCTATAACGTGCTCCTGTAACTGGCTCAGTCTGGAGAGAAAATAAATTTCACTACTTTAAGCACATAATCATTATGTAAGAAACATTTCCCTACTGACAAGAAGATTAAAATCTAGCATAAAGTTAATTTTCTTTTTGCTCTGATTTCAGGTACAGTTCACTATTGTACACAGTTGAAATGGATCCTCATTCTGGTTTGGGTTAGCTTATGCTTCACCTTCCACCTTTTGATGTGTTCTCATTCCAGCTCAAAGAGCGTTTTAAAAAGAAATGTCAAAAACATTTCTCTTCCTCTTTCAACCCTTGTGCCCATTAACAGTTAGTGCTTGGAGTAATTGTGATTTGAATGTAACCCCCAATCTGTTTAATGAAGGCAATGATCCATAGAGGGAGCACAGGTAAAGTGCTTTTAACGAGAGGGCCCTTATTTTACTAGCTGCTGAGGAGCAGAGAGGAGCAGAACTGCTATTTCACATTCAACTTCAAAGGAGCGCTTCAAATTGTGCCGACGAGACTTCATTTCCTCTTATCTGAGAGTGTATAGGTCCTCCATAGTGAGAGTGCACAGAGTGAAAATGTGAGGGGATGGTGGGTGAAGATGTATAGAGCACACAGTGCCACAGACAGACAGGAAGACTCAAATTAGCTGAATATGAGAAATGGAGGAAATTGTCAGACATTACAGCTGCATGCTCATAAGCGTGGGCTCTCCTGTTATATCCTCCTCCAGACATACCTTCAGAGATACTTTATAGCAATGGAGGCATGTAATATTCAGTTCTCTGTGTCTTTGCTTTTAGTACTGTATCACAACTGCATTGATTGTAGTGTTTCAGGTGACACAATATGATTTTTGTTGAATTTTATACTCAGAAAAATGGCATAACAATCTTATTTTAAAGTAGCTGTACAGGTGAAAGGATATTTGTAGAATTAGCAGAATTTGAACTTAAGAACCACATTTTATTTTCTAATCAAATATGATCAGCTAAAATACTGTAGTAAAACTCTACTTGCTTTTAATTTTTGTTTTCCTGTGTTCTTGATTCTGAACTTTAACACATTTTGTACTGTTCTTCAGTCAATTGACAGTCTTCAAATCCCACAAAATTGTCCACATATTTTGAGGTATTGCTGCTTCAAACCATGTATATTTTAGTTGGTTTAGAGACATTAACACATTCAATATAATTTATTTTGTAGAATGGTTAAGTGTATTTGTGTATGTTGCAAAAGTGTATTGGTGCACCATTGAGTTTCTGATTTCTGCAAAAAAGGAACAAGTGCAATCCACTCAGATCTTAGCCTTTGCAAAAAGGCCACCTTGAAAAAAAATATGTACAATATCTTTGCCTTAATCTCCTGGTCTTCCATTATCTGGTGATAGAAATCCTACTGGGACACCACATCCAACTTAAATGCCTTCCCCCAATACAACAAAGCATCTCAGACTAGAGAACTACTGCTGGAAACCTTTGAGGTTGGATTGGATGAATGAAAAAAAGAGAAAATGTCACCAATTCCATCTTCGAAGATTTCAGATAGAATCTGACAATGAAGGTACATCAAAGAGAAATGCAGAACCCACAGTCTTCAAAGGGCACCGTGATCACATACAGCGTTATTAAACAGATGAATATTGACAGGGTTTCTTCCTTTTTGGGATGAACGGCACCTCAGCTGTATCTCCACTGATCCAACAGAACCAGAGAGATAGGAGGCGCACCTAGGCACTCTCCTCCTCCTCATCCCAGCCATTCACAGGAGCCATTCACAGCAACTTTAATTGACAAGCAAAATCCTACACCACTATACAACCACATCCCCACCCCTCCACCACCACCTCTTTCCAGCTGCTAACTTTGCCCATTGGACCAAGCTGTTGCTGAGCCAATCAGGTTAGGTTTGTTTGCTGAATTCCGATATGTCCTTCAGCACTTTGGCCCCATTCATCTCACCAAATAATCGCCCTAAGAATTTAACTGGTGGGCAAACACGCAGCATATGGGTAATGAAGGGGGCACCTTGGCTGTCAGTGTGAATATTTACCTTGTAATCAAAGGAGGGACATGCATATAAATCTATGCCTGCACTCAAAAGTTCAAGTTCAGGGTTTGGGATTGCAGGAGGTGAATCAAGAAAGAGAGCTAGCAAATAGTCTTCAGATCTAACAACTTATAAAAGAGGACAGAGCTTTAAACATGGAATATGATAGAAAATTAGCTTGCTTTGCACACAGAGGTTGTTTTAAAATGTTAAGCCCATGAATAAATACATTTGAAAACAAAATGGCACCCTCCCACACAGCAAGCATATTTGACAAAAGAAGTGTGGAAATACTATAGTGAATCCAAAGCACACAGGCATACTATTTCCCTTTTCTTTTTTATTCTTTTGTTTAAACCAAAAGGTTTTGAACCTGCAGTGAAACTGAAACAAAGTTTGGTTTTGAGTTTTGTAAAAAGTTGTGACCTTTTCCTCAGTATTATGTTCAGTTATTTAACACCCAATAAACCATTCCTGTTCCATTGCTCAAAACTTGATAAACTGAATTCATGAGGGGACAGGAAACAATTCTGCTAAAGAGAGAAGCAAGGAAATAGCTGCAATCAGCCAGCAGATTGCAATGCTTTGTCTGCGATTTGGAAGAGTGGAGAGATTCTATCAGACTAGTTCTTGTGGCTGATATGCTACTGGTAATATGTTCTGCCAAGGTGAACTCACAATGGGATGAATGGACATTTTATTGAAACTTGTGTATATAGAATTCGGAAACTTGCATGGTCTATTGGAGGCAGACAAGCAGGGCTTTTCACTTTTTCTCCATGCATAAAAACCTCCAATTCCTGGCTCTTCCCCATCAACCCTTAGCAGATTGTAGGTGTGGGCTCATAAATGCTTTGTAGAGGTGAGAAAAATCATAAACTAAATTGAGATAATAAAAAGGAAAACATAGAGATGGGTGGGTGGATTATGTTTACAAAGATCATATTCCTTTGGGGAAAAATAAAAAAATACTAGAGAACACAAATGCATAATCATAAATGTAAAATCCTGGAAACAATAAACTTGTCATCCTCACATGATGATCAGATCATGAGAGTCACAACAACCAGAGAATGTCTCACCTTCATGAGCTGCTGCTGATTCTTGCTTTGCTCTACATTATAAAAACAGCAGCATTTGTCTGTTTTTGTTGTGATCTGTTGAGAGAGAAGGTCTTCCTCTCTCATCATCTCTCAGATCTAGTGACCTTCCCCCTCTCAAATCAACAAAATCTGTTGAACATTACTGTACATATCGATGCCACTGCAAAACCAGACACCTGAGAACCCACCACAGAGCGTGAAGACACGACCAGGACAACATTAAAAAAAGAATGACCTTATTATAAGTTGGAATAGAGCTTATATATTTCTTTTATATATTTTCTTCTGACATGAAAGCAGGGTGATATGTTTTATTTATTCATTTTGAGGATGTCTAGTTACTATTCAGTAGCTGGGTCTTTTGGTTCCTGTCCTGTGTCAACAATAAGAAAATGTAATTCCACATTTGCTCAGCTGTTTGTGCTCTAAAAATATACAGCAATTTAATTAAAACTATTTTATAAAACAAACATAGAATAATGGCATAATATTTCTTCTCAGACAATTGAAGAAATCTTGCTTTGTGACAAGAGTTTTCTTA
>JAOWBL010000024.1:6650710-6664176 GCA_028564865.1 Zenarchopterus dispar | reverse complement strand
TGATGAAAAAATGTTTTTTTTTTTTTTTTTTTTTTTTGCATTTGAACTTTAGGGTGCTGCAGTACACAGATCAGGAATCAAATAAAGACTGC
Organism: Zenarchopterus dispar; assembly: GCA_028564865.1. Lineage (NCBI taxonomy): Eukaryota > Metazoa > Chordata > Actinopteri > Beloniformes > Zenarchopteridae > Zenarchopterus > Zenarchopterus dispar. The sequence goes on along the minus strand of JAOWBL010000024.1, from coordinate 6,664,084 downwards.
ATGAGAGGAAGAAGAGTGTAATGCAGAATCAGTGTGTGATGGAGCTGAGCAGCAAGGAGAATAAGACAGTTTTGATCAGGGGTTTCTCTGGGATAATTGTCAGGATCGGCTGTTTGGAAGATGACTGACGAAAGAAAAAATATGACAGTGGGTTTTGTTGAGGAAACATGAAAATGTGTCAAACATCCATCAAACAAAGAAATGCAATATTTATGGATTCTTGGAGAGCGTCTCTCTGTGTCTTTGCCTCTCCTCCCAGATGCATGAACACACACACACACACATACACATGCATATTGTTTCAGTCTTCTCTGACTTCTCTCAGCAAATAATTTCCAACATTGTCACACGTCTCACCAATGTTCTCTTATAAATGGATTAACATGCAAAACATGCTGTTTACATAACATTGACAAAATATGATCAAATTAAGCACGTGAAAGTTTTAACAGATCTCAGGCATAAGGGACAGACAATTTCACTCTATTATTCAGGACAACGATGGTTAAAAGCACCACAAAAACAGTTTAAGACAAAAACCTCTTCAAATAATGTTCAGGACTTAAAAGAGTCTATTTTATCATCAGTTCTTATCACATATTCATATAACTTTTATGCATAAGTGATATTTCCTGTCATAAAGTAGACCTAATGCAAGTCAAAAATTACAAGATTAAAAACGCAGTGAAACATATGTGCAAAAATGTTCTTGTTTTGAATATATTTTAAATAAAATTACAGTTGTGCAAAATATAATTGTTCATCATTTGCTAAAAAAAATCTAATGGGCACATAGTGTACAAACATCCATTGTCACACAATATCAATACAGACAACACATTGTATCTCCTAATAGAGATAAAGGTCTCCAAAAAAAAAAAAAGAGAGAGAGAGAGAGACAGAGAGAATGTTTATTGGAAAGGAATAAAAGTTTTTTTGTCATTTTTTTTCCTCCAAGGACACAGTTGATTAATTAAAACTATCTGTCTGAAGACCTCTTGCTATGATTACACTCTCTTCTCCTTCACCTCTCTCCATTACACAGCCTTGCACTCAAACACTTGTTCACTCACAAACCCACACACCTACTAAGAAAACAAAACCCTCCTAATCATTTGACGCTTGGGCTTTGTAGGCTGGGCCCGTTCATTATCAGGCCTTGGCTGCAGCAGTTTTTGTTGGTTTTGGCCCCAATCAATCCCTAACAGGAAGAGCTTTAATCAGGGTTTTAATGCAACCGTACAAGAGGTGGGCTGGCTCATTGTCTGGGTCTGAAAGGCTGATCAGAGGGGAGTCCTCTGGCGTTTCTTTACATTCACCTGCTGGGCCTTATTGGGTCTCTTTCTGAAAGAAAAGGACAATGGAAATGAATAAAGAACACAGGCAAAGTGTGGTTCTGTTCAGGCTGCCTACGGGCTAATCAAGGAGCTACTTGTCATTTCCACACAGTCTCCCAGCTCTCTGTGTCTCTTTCCCATGCCAATTCAGACACACAGAGAACTTGGGCTGAGGTGAACAACAGTAAGCCATAACACAACCATGAGCTAATGATACACTACCCTGACAAGGATGCAGGAACCAAGCAGCTGGGGACTTCTGGGAAACCAGAGAGCGAAAAACTTTATGAACAGCATAGAGAGCAATTTTGATAGCCCAGATATATGAGGAAAAATGTGATGTGAAATCAAAAATAGATTCAAAAATATTACATAGCAGGAAGTTATTTTGTTCAACACAATAAGCACAAAGGAGGACTGCTCAGACTGCAGCCACAGCTCTGCAGATCATACATTAAAATGATCCTTCCCTCTTTGTAGCTCACACTCATGTACCTCAAATCTATCCATCTATGTAAATTGTAGTGTTATTTAGGCTTTTCTTTTCAAATTGCTAAGCATTGCTTGCTCCTCAGCAAGATAAAATAAAAATAAATAAATAAAAATGAAGGGGAAAAAATATTTCACAGTGTTGTAAATTAATTCCTTGGATTTTTAGAGGTTTATCAAGAAAATGGCGTTTGCAAAGGTGTGGTAGGCTGGTGTTTGGTTGGTTTCCAGGCCTAACAAATGATGCTCTTACACCATCTAGTGAGAAGAACAAGTAAGTCACATCATCTCCATCAAGGTCTCTGTGTGCATGAGTGCAGAGAGAACATGCATGTTTGAGGATTTCTCTTAAATTAACTCATTACGGAACATAATTAACATAAAAAATAACTGTGTTCATATAATTCTCATAATCTATAAAGACACATGGAGACACATTTGGAGATAATGAAAAGAGAAGGTTTAGAGAAGATTTATTTAGAGAAAATTTATTAAACTGTTGATTATGTTAGATATAAATTAGATTGCCTTCAATTATTCCTAACACAAAGACCATAAGAGGCCATTATTAGGGCAGGATATTGTGGCACAGTTTATTGTGGATTAACTGATGTTACAATTACATAGTCAGATGACAAGTATACCAGGAAAAAAGACTTCCCAATTACATCATTGGCTGCATTTGTATTATTATTATTATTATTATTATTATTATTATTATTATTATTATTATTATTAGCACTGGCGACCTGTCCGGGTTGCAACCCTGCTTCTCGCCTGCAGTGGGTTAGGATTTGCTCCAGCAGATCCCCGTGACCCAGTAATGGATTCAGCGGGTCTAAAAAATGGATGGATGGATGTTTCAGCAACATTGTCTTCTTAAAATAAGTTTTACTTAACAGCATGTAATAAAATAATAAGATTCTCAATAACAAAAATATACAATGTGTAGTTTCAGGGATTAAAAATTAATAAAATGAAATAACAATTGTGTGAAAATTTAATCACATTTTTATATAGAATTTCTATTGTCAGACATATATTATTATTATTATTATTCGTTTTATTATTATTATTATTAGTTTTATTATTATTATTTGAGATTTAACTGAACAAAGATCCAAATCAGCATTTCACATCATCATCTTTTCTGTAAAAGTTCAGCTCATCATTTGTAAGATTTCTAGTATAAATCGTCTGCATTTTGTACATCACAGAATGCAATTTGGAACCATCCGTGTACTTTAAACTTCAAATTTGTCACAGACAATGTCGACTGGTGGCTAATGGATGATCTACCTGACAGGACTTTTTGTTGAAGCCCGCAGGAAGTCCACAGAAACCCTTCAGTGCTCTCCAGCTGGGATTGATGCACTTTTAAAAATCCTCTCAAAGAAAGGGGACTGTGGCAATTAGGAAAACAAAAGAGGGGAGGGTGGCAGTGATTTTAGCAGAAGTGCTTCAACACCCAGTTTTTGCATTGTCAATTGAGGAAGCATCAAAACGTCAGCAGCAATCCCTCATGCTAGTTCATTTAAGCCGAAGGATTTGCCATATTACCACTGTGATTATTAAAGGAAGTACAGTTTTAAAAAAAATAATCCACTTAGATAAAGTCTATATTTTTTTTCTCAAATTGTAATGAATTTTTTATAAGATCCTTAAGTGTGGTTACTATTTTTAACTTTCTATGATAAAATGTATTATTTTGAGTAAATGAGGCATGAAATCTCTAAAACTGTTGGGAGAAGACAGAAATTGGGTATTATGTTTAATTTATAATTAGCACATTTAGACTCACAAATTAAAGAAATATGCTGCATACATGTGATAATTCTGTTTCATTCCCTTAAGCTTTTAAAGTCTAAAAGCTTATTTGGACTGAATTACAAGATTTATGGGTTCATTTTAACAGGTGTTAACTGCAGAAAGTCAACAATTCACCTGCTTGCCACAAATTTACTCTGCCTCATATTAGCCATCCTTCAGGTACAGGCACCGACCTCCTTTGCTTTTTAATGCAGACAAACCTCATTATTATATCTTAGAGGACATTTTTCCCCTTTAAAATGAATCCACTGGGTTACTAGGCAACCTGACTTGATCAAACATAGTTCCCCTCCCCCAATTTTAACATCATAATTCTTCATCTATATTCAGGCAGCAGTTCTTAATTAGATTAAGATAAACAACCCTCTACTGCACACAAATTCACACCAGTGTACAACACACACATACACAAATGCGATGGTTTGATGATGAAAAATATCAGTTTAAAATGTAGCTAGAAGACAAGAAGATCTATGATTAATAAATATGTCAAGTTTCTGAAATTAATGAACTGAACAAAATGAGTGAATTAAATGCTGTAGAGGAGAATACTGTAATTTAAAATGAAGGACAAACATGCTTTGTATTATGTATTGTAACAGAAGGAATTACTTCAATACCCGAATTTCAGTTTCAACCACCGCATCACCTTTTTTAATGATGCAATTGTATATAAATGATGACAATGAAGATTTCTAAATTTATAAAAGAGAGATAATTATTAAACACATGTTACACACTTGTGAGATGCATCCATGCTCAAATACACACAAATACACATTTTTTATGGTAACAGAAAAAGGGCCAAAGAAGAACCAACAGACCAAACCCTATTCTACTTGCACTGCATTTTACCCAAATAGCCTGGCTATTTGGATAGGTGGGAACATTTCACACATATTCGATATAACAAGTCTTTCAAAGCATTTTTTGGAGCATTCTGCTGCATTTACACCGAATGACTGCACTTTAATGTCTTTCTACCTGTCCTCAGAGCTCAAAGGTTCTCAGAATAATGGAGAACAATGTGTTTTACCTTCCCTACCGATTCAAATTGTGCACAGTCATTTACAAATAGACATGTTCTCAAAATAAGTACTTATTTAGAACAACAAAAAAAATGTAAAGTGTTTTTACACAATGCTTGCTTGCTTGGTGGTAAAATTAAAATGGGGTCATCAAATTTTATGCAGTTCTCAAAGGTGTGACTGGAGGAGGAAAGAGTTTCTATATAGCAAACCAAGGACAGTTGCATTTACTGCAAAGAGCATGCTTGATTTGCTCTCCCTAGAGCCAAGGCTTTGATTGAACACTGAAATTAATTGAAATGTTACAAAGCTCTACCAATATGCTGGAAATGAAAATTGGCCTTGGGGTCTTAAGGTTCCTATTAAGAGTGTGTTTAACACATTCTGCTAAGTGTGATAGGAGTGCATCTAAGATACAACATGTGTATATATCTCCAAGCACTCTTGAAAAACATATCCTGAAATTCTTTGATGCAGTGCGCGTCTCGTTGACGATCTAAGAATCAGACCTTGGCAAGACTGAAAGGAGAAAAAAAAGCTCAAGGACAGAGGGGTCCAAATTAATCCTGCAAAAACGTGGTCTAAACAGGCCAAAAGAGCTTTTTGAATTCAACATTTTATCATAGAATATTTGTAATATAAATCTTTGATACTAACATGAATTTAAGCCTTTTATCTATAAATTATTGGGCACACCACAGTACATCTGGCAACCTTAATGTTGTATTAAAGTATACAATACTTCTTCCTGTCGCATTTTACCAAAGATAATAGACTCCAACTCCATATCAGCATCTCCTTTCTACCTGGTAGGCTAATCCTTGTTTTCCCTGTATGCAGCTGATTTGATACAACCTCACTCCTTCCTATTTAGCCTTCATCTCTCAGTTGCTGGATTTACACAAAGCAGAAAAAAAATGACTATCCTGGCTGCTTAGTATTCACATCACGTAAAGTGGGTCTGTGTTCCTCATTTAGTTCAGTACTGTACAGCTGGGAAGCTATCCAGCACGCAGTGGCAGTATGCAAATGAGCATGGATTTCAATGGAGATGGAGGTAGACGCAAAGCTCAATTAGAGACAGAGAGAGAAACAGACGGTGGGGGAGAGGCAAGCGTCTGAATGGGGTGGGGGAGGGAAAAGAAAAAGCACTTGCCTGACTGCTTAATGCCAACCTGAGCAAAACCAATCTAGGGATACAACCTAGACTCTTCAAAAAGACCACTGATCTCCATTTAAAGCTCAAAAACAGACTCTGGCATGAAGTGAGAAAGGAAAAAGTAGGAAGGGAAGGATGGTGGCCATTCTTTTCTTGGGGTTTTGTTGATGCCCAACAGCAGTACATCATCTGACCTGGTGCCTGGGTGTCCTTGTTGGAGTTTCCAACATCAGCACTGCTCCCACTGGTTGTCATGACAACCACAGTACCAATTTCAAGGGATTGGTGGAGGGCAAAAAGGCATACATGGGGAGTTTGAATCATAATTTAATTGTTAAATGTGTAGATGAAATAGTTTGGATATTGAAATGGGATGCATGATTACATCAACTTATTTGTGAAAGAAATTATTTGCATCTTTGTTGATGTTTTTGCCAAATTATTTCCTTCCATAGAAAAATTAATGCTTTCACTAACCTTAACCCTTCACACCCAAGCTAGTGCTTTCCCGTTGCAAAGTCATTAAATAAATCTTTCTAAACATCAGATGTGCTCTTGCTGCTACTAACTATTTTTAGCAATGCTAGTTTATAACAACACTGCATGCAACATTTAATACACAGCAAAGCATTTGAATAGAATATAACAGATTTGTCATAAACAAGCCTGGGGCCAAAGGATTATATAGACTCATCTTTGAGAGATACTTCTTGCACCTTTGTCAAAGTTTTAGCCAAGTTATGTGACAAAAGAATGGCAACTTTGTTTCAACTGCAAAATCAGAAAGTAAATCTTTCAAAATGCTGAACTAGCCTTTGTCAGCAGTACTAATTCTCAACACTGCCATTGGCAGCATTTAGCACATTTAAACAGCATATCAAACTTTTCACTGACAAAAATAAAGCAACACTAGATGTATATTTGTCTTAAATTAGAACTGGAATAAATGGTAAAGTTGAATGTTGCCATTGCAGATGGAGCCATGTTTGTTTTTTACTTTCTGAGTTGGAATTTTGGCTTCAAGAGGGATTCCAGTCGAAACCTCCAACTTATTGGATCTTGGACATCCAAATTTCAGAGTTAGAATGGAACACACCAGAAGAAAACTTCATGGTTGAGCTGTTAGGCCACAGGGAGAAGTTTTATGGAATGGTCCTCCTCCATTCCATAGAACATTGTCACCATTATGTATAGTTTACACAGCTCTGAGCTTTCAGACTGATGCTTCACACAATGTCAACACCTGAATTTTGCCTGACTTTATGGCAGTCAGCCTGGTAAGGTTTTTATATGCATCTGCAGTAGGCCTATAACAGACAGGAGCACACACTTGGCTCTGAGGGGAGTGAGACTAACTTGATCAGGGAGGCTCAAAGATCATTTTGTTGATCTTGCATGCCACAAAAGCATCCAAGTCTGATTTCCCAGAAAACACTACCTGTCATATTATATAGGGTCAAACTTTACTCATAGGAACACACATTCCTGATCTGAAATATTTCAGTTGCAAACCTCTCCTTGCACACACATGCAGTTTTACTTTGCTGCCTCAGAACTTGGGGTACCTGCATCTTCTCTAGAAATGAAGACAACTCCAAAATCAAGATTGTATAACACAAGAATAAGAGCCAGGAATAAGTCATCACACAGTGAGAAATAATAGGAAAAAACAGGTACAAAGGTGTTATCGGCTGTCAACTCACGCGCGCTTGCAGGCTATCACTCACGTGTGCGCACTAGCACGTGTGCATGCGTGCTGACAGTGCGCGAAAATACAGTAAACGTTGCAATGGTCTCATCAATAATGCATCGGCACTTCATGTTTATGCAATACGCAGGGTGAACCCGGACCGCGGATGTGGAGGAAGCCTCTAGCTCACTCTGTTACAAAGCTGTCACACACGGAGCTCAGATACACGACTCATTTTTACTCTGTAGAGATGCACATTAATGTTAAAAAAGAAAAGGGGGGAGGGGGGGGGGGGGCAGTTTGCAGCACATACCTGTTAAAGTGCCATTTCTTTGATTCTGGTTTGTGCAGGCTGGAAGGGCTTCAATATAACACCGCACTAAGGCTGCGCTCCTATGCAAATTAACAGCTCCAATGCCCGAATGCAGTGCATTTATTATTCATAAATTACTCATGTTTATGCAAATTACGGTATACGGAAACGCTGATGGCAGTGGAGTGGCTGTGGGTAAAACATACCAAGAAATTCAATTTCTTTTGGGTTCTTCTATCCAAAATGCTCCACATCCAAGAATTTGCCCATCCTGCTCATAAAATAGTTGGTTAGTGTGAACTTTTGATTCAGGGTGGACCTGGGATAGAGTTTTTTGAAAATTATTATTTAATGAAGAATATTTGTGGATATTTTGTTAATATCATAAAGTATTTCCCCCCCATTTATATTCCTTTGAGTCATCAGAATGGCAAAATGATAGTGCATCTACACAGGTAAATACTCAATTTAATATAATTTAACATAAACTATTTAATTTAAGTATTACTGAATTTTAAGTTAGCAAATCGTGTTTATTGTCATATCCATTTAAACGTAATGTAGAATACAATAGAACTGAATATAACCTGTCCTCACCCAGCTCATATCTACAGATATATTAGTAATAAGCAAAGAAATTATGCTACATAATTTCAATAGAAAATGGTTTTATTTAAAGTAAAAGACCGTCAATATGATAGGATTCACAAATAAAAAAGCGGACTGAGCAAAAAAGTATTTCTATGGCACGTGGTTTTATCAAACCTCTTTCCGTCACACTTGAAAAATCTGTTGTCTTTTGTAGCTTTAGTATATTCAATTCAGAGAGAAAAAAAAATTAAGAATGTTTGAATCTCTAATTTTCTTATTATGAAGAAATAGTTCCCCAGATTAAATACCCGATAAGAAATTGACAAAAATACCTTGTTCAGCCATATCCTAGTAGTTGCCTAACAAAACTAGGACGTTGGCTTTGAAAGACAGAAAAAGAATAAATATAATTTAGGGGGGGGGAGCAGATTTCATGATTTAGAATACATATAATATCAATATAATTTAGAGTGCGCTCTACTTCCTCGATTACGGTAGACGCCAGCGTCATCAACGTCAGCACGTAAAAGGAGGAGGGGCATCGAGTGTCTGTTGTGGTTGTTTTTGCTATTTGTCCTTAAAAACAATCATTTAGAAGTTTCAATAACAAATTAAAACTGCTGTTTTATAGAAATGTTTATTTCCCACACACTACGGTTGTTGATGGACTAACACGTATTTGGAAAGTGAAACGTAAGTTGTTTTTTGTTGTTGCATGTCCGCACGCTGCCTGTCGGCTAACGGCAGCTCTCCTTTTTCTGTCTTTTTTTATTTTAGTTTTACTTTTTTTTTGGACAGCTTTGTTGTTGCAAAAGCCACCATGTTCCACAACAGTTCACAAAGAAAATACTGGATTTTTAAAAATGAGGATAAAGTCGAGCAGATGAGGTTCAAGGCCAATGAAAAATTCCGTAAGAAGACACTGGAAAGTGGAAAGGTAGGTAGCACATAGAAACGTCTTAAGTATTTTTTATTTTTTTAAACCAAGTGTATGACGGTTTAACTCAAGCTCTGCATTAGTCAGGTGTGAGTGAGTCCATGTTCCTGAAGTGTCATGAGGAGGTCGTTTTGTTTCGACACTATGAGAGGAGGCTGCTGGACTTCTGCAACGTGTTTAAACCGCCAATGCCTAAGTCTGTAGTGGTACGTTTGATATTTCGTTTTTCCTCAAAATAAAACGACCTTCGTGTGTACCGACGACCGAACAAGATGTGTCTCACCTTTCACAGGGTACAGCCCTCATGTACTTCAGAAGATTTTACCTGAACAACTCTATTATGGAGTATCACCCCAGGATTATCTTGTGAGTATTGCTAATTATTATCTATACAGTTTATAAACACACACTCACAGCACTGCATATTTAGTATGTTTGCCACAGACAGCTAAACAGTTGATCAAACGATTGAAGGTTGGAATTTGTTATTTTGAATAATGCACATTACAAGTTATTGAGGCTGTAATTAAATTGCACATGATGCAGAATGTCTGACGAAGTAAGACAGCTGCTCACTGGTTTCACAGACATGTCTTCTATGTATGACAGGAAAACACCAAAGTGTGAGAAGCATAGCATTTAATTGTAATCTTCAGAGAAATGACCACTGTTTAACCTAAAACAGTTGTTGAAAACTTAGTGTCCACACCCTCACCAAAAAACAAAAACAAAAAAACGACATCTGTTGTATACATGTATTTTTGATGCAAAAAGTGCTGCAGTGCAGTTGCCACAACAGGAAGCAACACCATGAATCATCACCATAACTCATAAAAGCACCTGTGGGACAATGCTGAAGTTGTCAAAGTTCTAATGTACAGCTTTCAGTCTGCTACAAGTCTGAAGGGACTTGGTCTGGTTATGGACTCATTCCCTCTCTTAAAGCATCAGAAAACTTCTCATCTCAGCTTGCGGATTAATGGTCAGGTCCAGCTTCTGTCACCAGAGTAGGACCCATTACATGCGTAGTACGATGAAGGAACCAAAATCCCAACTTCTAGGTCCCAACTCACTAAATTGAACAGATTATGCTTTCCGAGTTGTGATGTTAAAGGTGCCTGACAGAAAACCTCATGGAGAGACATAGAGATGACCAAATCCATTATCTACTGCTTGAGATACCTCACCTGTCAACACAGTGACTAAATATTGGTTTGAAAAACGTTGTGAGAACTACTGACAAAATATATGCCATTTCTTCTCACATATTATCCTCCCAGACTTTTATACAGAATGCACAAAAAAGAGGTTATGAAGCTGAAAGATGTTGAGTTTTATGCAGCAAGAAAACAAATATATGGTTAGGTAGAACAACTGAACCATTCCTGAGTCATACAGTGTGCTTTACCAATGAAGACTTGGACTTGAAGAAACACTTTCTACAAATGACACTTTCCTGTTCACTACATGGGCTAATGTGGTCATGGTCCAACCCATTAGAAATCTAATGCAAAGTGAGTGTTTAATTTTATAAATGCAGACTTAGAATTCAAAGTGAGCATTAAAAAATTTCAGCATTATGTTGTCCATAAATATGTAAAAAAAATAAACTGTTTTGTTTTTCCATATTTTTGACAAAGCAGGTTAAAATACAGCCACTAGTATTTTATAAAACTTGAATTCCTCTCAGTCGCAGCTGTAGGTAATGGAGAACTATGATAGATGCTGTGTTTGAATAAAACCATCAGTTAACTTGCTTTCCAAAGAAAAAAGCAAGTTCCAATACTGAGAACAATCATAATGGTGTGTATATGATGTAGTTCAGAATGTTTTGTGAAATGCCAACTTAAGCTGAAACAAATTGATAAAACAAACTAATTTTATCAAATAGACACATTTGCCGCATTCTTTTAATATTTTTTAAAACTGGTTTTGAAATTTCACATTATACTTTGTGACCTCTAGCTACAGATAATCTACTTTAATGTGAGGTGTTACTATTAAAATAGGTTAGGTCAGCACTTGACTTTTTGAGATTAATACCCAGCATCTCACACTATTCAGTGATGGATTGTGACATGGCTGCAATGCTACATATTATTTGCCAGACAGTACCTATTTGAAACTCACCATGTTGTTTCAGGCTGACATGCGCCTACCTCTCCTGTAAAGTGGATGAGTTTAATGTGTCCAGCACCCAGTTTGTTGGCAACCTTCCACAGGAGACACCAGCTGGACAAGAAAGAGTCCTGGAGCAAATCTTGGAGTATGAGCTGCTGCTAATCCAACAGCTCAATTTTCACCTGGTGGTCCATAACCCCTACAGACCTATGGAGGGGCTGCTCATTGATCTCAAGGTAGCCAGTGTTCTGGGAGGAAGGGAAACAAATACATCTCAGTCTGTTTCAACTCTTGTTTGGCTGATTTAGGAGTTTATTACACCGTTTGTCTTGTCCTCCACCCTCTCCCTAGACCCGGTATCCCACCCTAGAGAACCCAGAGTCACTAAGGAAGAGTGCGGATGATTTTCTGACCCAGGCAGCTATGACAGATGCAGGACTGCTGTTTTCACCCTCACAGATCGCTTTGACTGCCATTCTGAACAGTGCCTCTAGGGCTGGTCTAAACATGGAGAGGTGGGTAGCTTCTTCTCAGATAAAAATAACAAACACAAGTTAGGTTAAAACATCAGGTGAAACACCCTCAAAATGTTCTTATTTGTACAGTAATAAAGGCAATAATTGAAACTGATTCTCTTTCAACCAGCTACTTGACTGAATGCTTTGGGCTGAGAGGGGAAAAAGAGACTCTCTCAAAGATGTATGACATCATGCGACGTGAGTAAACTTGTCCTTCAATTTTACACCACGAGATGGCAGTTTTTTTGTTTTGTTGTTTGAGCCTCACATTTTTTTCCTCTGTTCAGGAATTAAAACCCTCCTTAAGAAGTATGATCTTCCCAAACCAGAGGAGGTGAACATTTGCAAACAGAAGCTGGAGAGGATTCATGCTGAATTTGCCAGTTCAAGCAAGTGAGGAGATGTAGACATCTATAATATGTGTGAAATATGAAATCACTCTACAAATTCGTAAATGAGAATATAAGACTTGTAAAACATTAAAATGAAAGAACAGTATGATTGCTTGAGTCTAATACAATTTTTACTGTACGTAAGTTACTATTGTAACATATGAGTTCTAATATCAGTAATAATAGTTGTAGTTTCTATCCACAAAAGCCAAGTGATCAACTCAAGGAATCCAAAGTCATATTTAGTAACCAGTTTTATTTCAGCCAGGTTTTATCTAAGATGCAAAAGGTTCAGAATTGGGTAGAAAAATAAAAAGGAACATATCAGCTGTAAGAAATACAGAAAGGATGTACAACTGCATGCCCAACAGCTACCTACATCATCCAGAGCAAGTTTGATACTTGGTGCAGCTAATGAGACTTTCATGCCCATTAGTTGTGTTTCATCTGTTGCCAGTTGTCCATTAACACTTGGTGAGGTCTGTGGTATTTTAAGTGCAACTACAGTAAAAACAGTCTGGTAAACTTGAGCAATGACAAGCACAGATTAAGACTTGCAGCTGCCAAACCTTATGACTTAGAAGTTGATAAATCTGTGCATGGCATGACTGCTTAGGGTGGCTCTGTAAGAGAATAATCAGTGCAGATGTATAGGGAGGAGACAACATCAATGATGGCAGACAATCGGGAAAGAATGCAATGCATCAAAGCTTTTAGTAACATCCAAAGGCATAGAGGGAGTTCAGGTGATGGTTCTTAAAGCAGCATATATGTAGGCCCAGACACTAACAATCAGTTTAGGTTCAACACATGCACAAGCACACTACAGGTATCACCTACAAACTATCTCTCAGCTCTGTTCAGCTATGTTGTACAAACACTGTATCTCTTTAAAAGCTCAGGTAAATGATGGCAAATAAGAGCAGCATATAAAAATGTAACAAGTGATTTTCATGCTGCAAGAAGTTT
>JAOWBL010000024.1:6607934-6624358 GCA_028564865.1 Zenarchopterus dispar | reverse complement strand
CTGGCACCGAGCAAGAGGAAGACAAAGCAAGATATACAGACAACTTAACAGGACACAGGTGCAAAATCATCAAGGCAAGGGAAGTCCAACTAAGGCTTAATAGGAAGATCCTTCAAAATAAGAGACATGAACAAACCAAAACTAAACTCATAACACTGTGTAACACTTTTGACAAAGGGCAATTAATTGCGCTGATGCTAAATTAATATATTTCCAGCAAAGTATACACTGCCAACTGCTAAATCTGATAAACTCATGCATACAGCTACTGATCTTCAAAATCAACGATTATTAATTCCAATTTAGTTCCTCATGCCACCACCTCAGGGAAACCCTTTTTGACTTTAAATCCCTTCTAATCTTCGTGGAAACTCAAAATCAGCAACTGGTTTCCCAATAAGGTGTTTGTTTAAGCTCAGGCACAAGGCCACATGTTTCTAAATGTAGTAAGAATACATCTGCTGACATCCCCACATTTGCTGTCATCGATTTGAAACGTATCAAAAGTTCTATTTTTATTAAAGACGTAATCTGCAGATCAGCACACTTTAATGCCCAAATATTTTTAATCTGGGACACACTGCACGTAGGAGCAGTTTCGCCTTTGGTTACGGCACAGCACATAGCTCAACTCCTCAACAAGTCCCCAATGAACTAATTTCTTCACATGTTGATAAACTGTAGTAACAGCGATAAATACAATCAGTCTGACTGAGCTTCTTTCTTGCTTTGCTTATTGTATTCAGAAAAGATCAGTCCTTAATATTGGGTGGGGGGCATTAAAAAAAAAATGTTATTAAAAAATAATTTAAAAACTGCAACCCTGAGACCTTCTGGCAAAACTCTAGGTGTTCTAAGATCAATAAAATCAATACAGTTGGCTCTAACAGCAGTTACAGTTCTGATTATTTCTTTTCATAATTAGATAGATTAGACAGACAGACAGACAGACAGACAGACAGACAGACAGAAATTAAAGTTCTCTGGTGACGACCACAAATACACACATGTGAATGGGATGTGATATATCAGAACATAATTAAGTATTCTTCACCTCCAATGGGCTGAGCTTGGCTCCAGCAGACCCCCGTGATGCAGTAATTGAATTCAGTGGGTATAGAAAATGGATGGGTGGATTAAGTATTCTGGTATCTCACTTCTTTCTCTCATACTTTCTTTGGCCCAACCAAAACAACTAAGCATCGAGTTTTTAATTTAAGAAAATCAACATGGCAACTAATTACACCAAAGTGAAGGACATTAAATCTTTCACAATGAATTTAGCGACAGCCCTGACACTGTCAGGGTTTTTCCCCCCGCATTATCTTCTCTTGATGATGGAGAATGTGCTGCTCTCTTACTACTCTTAGTTGTTCAACACCACAGCTGCAGCCTGTCTGGCATTTCCTGTGGGGTTAATCATTTTTAATGTTAAAAATTAAAAGTGATTCACTGTTTACAACTAAAGACTTATTTTTATGAGTGGTATACCTTCACTTGATAAGGCTGAGCCAAATAAGTTGGAGCTCAGAGTGTGGGATGAAGACATCCTTTCCAAAAGCAGTTAATTATAGCAAACTGTTTTACACTGATACTGTATCTTACTTGCAGGTGTTTCATGATGTTGTTGCTGTTACCCTCCTTTGAGGGCAATGATAGTTTGGCATATGCTACATTTAACATCACTCTCGCAATGTTGAGCAAGCTGAGCCCACATTGTTGAACGTCTCACCAATTCAGCCATGATTGAGTGTTTACACAGGCGAGGTTATAAGAAACATACGTACACCAGAGGTTAGTCAACCAGGCCATGTTATCATTCAAGTAAATATGAAGCACATTCTTCCAGTTGCTTCATATTTAAACAATGTAAAAACACTGACAATACCAATAACAAAACTATTTGTCTTGTAGTTTGTTAGTACTTCGGTACTGACCCAATTATCAGGTACCAAAACCAAAAATTACATGTACTCAGTACCCATCCAACACATTGCTTTACTAATAGGAGGAACTGCTTCTGTTATTAGTTTTCAATAGTTATCTTATACCAAAAACACTTATTCTGAGCTGCAGTGTTGGAATGTTTTTTGGAGAAAGGCAGCAAGACTTTTGATGTAGGATTTTTTTCTCTGTGTTTAACCCAGACACCAACTACCAGCTACCAGTTACCAACTGGTTGATTTTGCAAGTGTAATGCTTACAAGGAGTGAAACAAATATTAACGCTTCTTTGTATTTGCTCCATTTTTATTTTTCAAAAGACAAACCTTTAAAAAATGGTTCATGCACTTAGGTGCCAAAAAAAAGCTATCAAAATATCTATTCCCACTATTCACAGACCAGAGCATATACACCATCAACCTAAAGACCGTACAAAAAACAGCAACATTGTCAATAACAACCATAGACCATCACTGAAAGACCTCCTTGTCCAATTGAGGACAAATGTGCCTTATTAATTAGATATCGTTTAGGTTCATTTTTGATTGCACTACTATAATCATTATCTCCTTGTTTTGCCAGCTTTAGACACCATCTTATTAAGTATTAGCTTATAAACACAAAAAAAAGACTCAGCAGCAAATTAGCCACAGCTCCTTGACAAAGCCCAGCAATTCAGCCTAGATAAAAGAGATGTCAAATGAGAGCGTGTGATGGAGGATGAAAGACAAGTAAGAACTGATAAAGTTTATCAGCCAGTAGTAAACTACACTCCAGGGCAAGCAAATGACAATAAAGAGGCTGAAAGGGAGTATAAGGTTCAGTGGGGGAAGTGGTTCTGATAGCTGCAGAAAAATAATTGACAAAATGTTAAAATAAATGTTCAAAATAATATTAGAAGAAAAGCCAACATGGACAATGGCCTTTGTTGTGAAAGTACACATCAAAACCCATATGGAAGCTTTGAGAATGGTTAACAAGACTGTCAAAAAAACAAAGGAAATTATAACTTTATATTATCTGTGATAACACAATTCTTTGTGGACATCTGAGAAAGTCATGTGCAATTTCTACTTTGTAGTGCATTCTTAAGGAACAGACTCTTGTCTTTACAAGAAAAGGTGGGGCATTTTAAAGTGGTCATATTATGCTAATTTCCAACCTTCTTATGTCAATCTAATTGTACCTCTGGAGCCCTTTTCTCCCGACATAACTCTATTAAAGGCTTCACCTATTTCAGACAGAGAAAAGTAAACAATTACAAGTAAAGATGATTCTGAAAAGCAAGACCATTCTGCCACTGGCAGGGCTCAGTTAGCATTAGCTCAGCCAAGTGTCATTAAATCTTTTCAGATTGGTTGATTTCCTGTATGATCCTGGACTGCCTTGAGACCATGCCTGTTTCTCAGTTCCAAGTAGACCAAATTTAGACTTGTGTTCTTGATATTTTATACTTGCAAGTACAACTTGTGAGAACTTCCTTTGAAAGGATGGGAGGATGCGGCTACGTCCTTCTGCAATTGGAGAGGTCATATACTTCTGTACTCTAATACCCCATTTCCACTGAGCGGTATAGTATGGGCCAGCCAATTTAGGTGAGCATTTCCACTGCAAGTCAGACCACCACTGAGCATGCAGGTTTGGTGTTCTTACATAAAACTCTTTTATAATGGAAGCACCCAAAATACCATACCCAACTGTGCCACCCCATACCATACGATTCAGTGAAAACAGGACTTAAGGTACTACAGCTCAACTAGCAGGCTAACACATATTCAAAAATGTAAACAATTTAACTCAGTATAAAATAAATACAGAACATTAATACAGCTCAGAAAGGACAACAAACTTCTACAAACAAGTTTGCAACTGTTCTTTTAAATGGTGTCTTTGTAATGGGTTCTATGTTTTTGTATTATAGCAGGCAGAAATTTTCAAATGGGCTCTATCTTTATAACACAAGTTTGAAGTTAGAAGAACTATATTATTTAATCAAAATATCTTAAAACTACCTTCCATTGCTTTTAAGATGTTCCCTCCTCTGCCATAACTTCTGACTGTTGATGCGAAATGCATTATGTAATACTTTGCCTACACAAATCTTCACTGGAGCCATCCTCAATAAAACACAATAAAGCACAAGAGCATATCTGAGGATTTCGACCATACCTGTTCAGATACAGGTATTGACTTGAAGCAGTACTTTGGCTGCAACTAATGGCATTTCACAAATACACAGGAACCAAGTACAGACAAGTATGCATATTGAGAAATGGCTCACAATCTTATAAAGGGAATTCCATTCTATTTTACATAATACATAGGCTCTGCTATGACATACATACACATCATTTGTTTGAGGGTCATATTTGGGCCAAATTCTTCACAGAAACAAAACTGAACTGATTTAACTTACAGGAAGAACACAACATGTGAACAGTTGATTGGTGGTAATATTGACATGTTAACCAGTTAAACTTAACGATGTGATAAAATATACAGATATATTTATTTTATCTTAACCACAATATTCACAAATAATTGACCAGTAATGTTCAGTTTACAGAAATATTTTTTTTAAATTTCAAATAAAGTAATAAATAAATGTTAAAAAAAATAAAAAAATAAATGTTGTGTCTTAATAAAAAAATAAAGCACTATGCAACTTTAAAGATGGAGAAAATATGAGTGTGGCACTGAAGTCAACTTCAGTGCTACATCTTAATTTACCGTGATGCTTCTGAAATGTTCCATCATGAGCATCAGTAATAATAATAGAAAACAATGCAGAACAGTGTGGCTATATGTTTGGAACAAAACTTAACTCACCAAATTGAAGTCTGAATCAGTTCTGATTAAATGTCCACAGTAACCATAACAGTAAACAGACTTTTGCTACCCAAATGATATCTTGAAAGTATCTAGAAAATCTCTTGAAATGAACTAAAACAACTGTTTTTCCCTTTTTTAGGGTTTTAACAAGACATTACATGATATGTCAGAGAGGGTGCATGAGCTTTAAGTTCTGTAGTTTTTTCTCTTCAACTTTTGATAAGCTACTACTTTCACATTGTTAATTCACTTTTGCGTTCATTCTAAAACACCATATCTTATATTTTATTTTATCCTTATTTAAAACTCAGTCATTTTAATTTTTCTAGTTGCTTCTGAAAGTATTTTTATTTCAGCAAGTTTTTGCTTGTATTCTTTGCTTGTTTGTATTATTTTCTTATTAAATGATTACATGATTAATAAAGTGTGCATTAACCTCTCCAATGAAAAGCTGTCTATGCCAGGTCATAATATTAAGTAAATACAACATCAGGTGAAAACAAAAGATGACATATGAAAGGTCATTCAATAATAACCAAAATGTTCAATGTGCAAAAAACTAAATCCCATGATTCCAAAGCTCATGCAACCACATTTAGCAGTATTAACTTCATAAGCATTTACTGTATGGCATGATCAGTTCTGTGTGTTGTGAAAGAATTTTGGCATTCCTTACAATGTTGTTTCAATTCATTGAGGTTTGTGGACATTAGTTTAATAACAGCTCTCTTTAGGTCCCATCACAGCATTTCAACCAGGTTGGGGTCTGGAATTCAAATGGGCCATTCCATAGCTGGTTGCTTTTTTATTCCCTAGGCATTCTGCTTTAGTTTTGCTAGCGTGCCTGCGACGACTGTCTTGCCACATGACCCAATTTTGTGCACACTTTTGACCAGCAAACTGTCAAGGCTTCTGCTTTTACAGAGGCAGTAACACTTAATAATCAATTAATTGTGTTTGATTATTAGTATCTGGCTACTACTTAATACTCTTCATAATGGAAAAGTTTTACTGAAATAAATAATGATGCGGTGTAATGTATCATGTATTGTTGGTCATCTGAGGTTTCATTTCCATAGTGTTAAATCCTGGTAGCAAAATAATCTTTGAATACATAAAACATGTAAACCTCAAAAGATGTTTTAGACTTGTGGCAAAACTAATACTTCTACTGTTGTAACGTACTTAACCAACTTGATTTGAGTCAAGTTTAAATTCTGTTTTGGGCTATCCATTACCAACAATAGGCAAGATTGCTGAAACGTTGAACTTCAATTCTCTCTGACAGCAAAATGTAGGGTGGTACCAAAAATAAGAGCTGAATCCACATTCTATGCCCAGCCACTTCCATATGTTACAGTATGAAGGCAAGGAACAACAAAGTTCAGCATTTATCTTATGGGAAGGTTGAATTCAGGTTATTATGAAACCAATTCTGTTATCAAAAGAGGCTGTTGTTGATCATCATTCAATTCAATATTCAACAGAGAAAATGTTTTATTGTGCTGTGCTCTGAGACAAATCCAAAATCAAGCCTGCCCAAAGAAAATTAGATGAGCAATGAAATTGTATATAAAGAATATTACTAATGTATATAAAGAATATTACTAAGAATATTATTAATATTAAATGACTCTGGGGAAAATTTACTTACTGATACTTAATCAAATCACTTTATCAAAATAAGCATCTGAGTAATTAAGACTTTAAAATAATACAGTCACCCCCAAATATTAAATCATGTCCATACATGTGTGCCAAGTAGCTCAGTTGTGATCAATGCCCATGAAGTAAGCATTATAAATCATGTTTTTGATACAAAAGAAAAGGCAAAAACAATAATGATATTGCATAACATGCATTGGACTTAAGTACATCATTAAGAACTGTTGAATCGACGCCTTCACTTATGGGCATGTTAAAAGTTTCCCTTAAAGCACAAAAATTAATTTTAGTAGCATGTGACTATGGGTTTGTATATAAATGGGTAACATGAAAATCATCTTTCTACTTGATATATCAACTTGGATGTTGCATTTTCTTCGAAAATGAAAACTTTAAGCTTGACTGGGAAGATTCACAGAGTAACTGAGCTTGTTAAACCAGTATTATTTCATTGGCAAAACTTTGTTTGTGCACAGTTTGTGAACCGTGAAGAAAGACCCTTAATAAAAACAAGATACTAATGAACCTACTGTACTGCTTAGGACCAGACCTCAAGAGTATATGCATCTAGAAAGGAAGTGTACCCCACAAAAAGAGCTACAGGAAGCTTTAAAAAGTTAAGTTCCAAGAATCAATGAGCAGGTAATTTCATTAGTATACTTACTGGTTAGTGGGAGGTGCAGATAGAGGAAACGCCACCTCTTCTTCCTCGTACTCCGTCCCATCCTGCATGTCGCTTTCATCCATGGTGACGCCGAGCCCCCCGCCGCCTGAAGGGGGAGTAGGCGGTGGTGGCAGTGGGGGGAAGACGGTAGGGCTATCTGGGCCTTTGGATGTGGGTGAAAACCGATTGGCGTGTCCCTCCGAAGTAGGAGAGTGACACGTGCCGCCCACTGTCCCTGAGTTTGTCCCTTGTAAAGCTGAATGTCCACCTCCAGTTCCGCCACTCCCTGTAGCGGACACCACTGGTCCCGTCATATCGTCACCAGGCTGGGAATAGAGCAAATTCGCGTCGGGAACTGATTCCGGAGAGGTGTTTGAATGTTGGAGGGGACACGGTGCTCGCCCGTGGCCCAAATTATCCGGGACTTGTACTCTGCTCTGCTTGGGATAGTAGGAAAAAGAAGCTGTGTCCGGGCCTCCTCCGTCTGCTACCCCTGCCCCTGTCGTGACCGAACCCGTATCCTCACTGCTGACCTCCGCAGCCATCATGTTAGTAAAATACGTAGAGGGGAAAAGGTCCAGAAGGGAACCTGCCCTTCCCCTCCGTTCTCAGAGGGATCCTTCAGTGTTTGGGCTCCGGAGAAACAACACAAAAAGTTTCTCAAACGCAGGCGTTTAGCGAGCAAGCCAACGTCAGCCGCCAGCTAACTTAGCTTTAGCATTCGCTCGCGTTCAGACGGTCGAGCTAACGCTAGCCGGATGGCTAGCAACCTCGAGACACTTGATGAGTTTTTACTCGCTAGGTCTTCATTATTTCCTGAGTTTAAAGTTCACATATAAATGCCACTTGGAAAGCTACATACACAATATATTCTGAAGAGTATTAGTTTACCGATATGTCTCGGTTTTCTTGGTCGGACCTCACCCTCGGCACCAGGCAGACCACTTGTCGATAAATGTTGTTTTATTGTCACTGTTGTGTGTAATACCCGTTTTCTTTCCCCAGTGTTGTTTTCTTTCCTTTTGAGTTCGAAGTCGTCTTCAAGTACTGTCCACAAACGACTTCTTTGTCGCTTTAAATCCCCAGAACGGTATATTGTTCTATGGTAATAAACATCCCGTTAGGAAAAGTAAAAATTTATCTTGTGTACAAGCTCACTTTGCATATATTTCTGGGTTCAGGGCTGGTGGCTCCTTGCCCGTTGCTGCGCTGTTCTTTTCCCCTCCCTCTGCTGCTCTCAAACAGCCACTCGCTAAACAGACATGACTACGTGAGCACAGAGCGGTGGAATTTTAATCCATCACATCGTCACTCGTCTTTAAACAATAATAATAATATACCATATTTTCATTCGCATTAACCGTAGTAGGTCTGCAAGTGTCAGTTGTGTACAATATAAGCTTAAATAGTATATTATTTTTCAGAACCAATTCGCAATGCCTACTACAGTAAGGCACTGATAGAAACAGTGTTTTGTTTGTTTCATTGTTCAGGAGAACTGTTCGTTTCTCGCCATACCCTTATCATCTAGAATATTCATTATATTCATATTTTGAATAAATAAATAAATCCATGACATCTCACTTATCAAAGAAGGACAGTGTTCAAGTGAATTCTGTCCAAGCAGAGTCCAAGCTAACCATACTTTCATTGCCATGATCTGTGCAGTGTATGAGGTACAGTCATGTAAAAGAGACTGTATACCTTCTTTTAATTTCAGAGTTTTACAATTCAGAACACGATAACAAAAATGTGTGTTTGCCCTGCAGGAGACAACCCCTCCACTGCCAACACAGCACAGGTTTGCAAAGTTGATGAACAACACTATATTTAGGAAGACGAAACACACCAGCACAAACACCCTCATGGCAGCTGTCAGTGATGTCAAACATGACAGATGGGTGATGATTTTAGCTTCTTTTTTAGCCACATGAACCTGGGTCACTGATTTTACCTTGAAGTTCACCTATTACCAAAATTTTGTACAGTTAAATGCAAAGCAATTAGTGCAACAGCTAAACTTTGCTTCAAATGACAGATTATGCAATGAGACAATAATCCAGGGCTTACCACACACAGTTTCTGCACTTTGGCTTAGTTTTGTTAAATAAATAAAAGGGATATGTAATATGTCAGTTTAATCATCTGAAGTTTTATTTACCTAATTTTAAGACCTGGTAACCAAGGCAGATTTTTTTCTATGGTTTGGCTGTTTTCCTTTCTGTTAATCTGATAATGGGTCAATTTATGTCAATATCTTGAAAGATTATCCCTATTTTTTCTTGCAATGAGATTAATCCTCATCTCAGTATCATTGTAACCAGTGTTGAAAATCCACAACTGAACTCTAACTTCTGTCATTGTTGTTCGCTGCTGTTTTCACAGCAGATACTGTTTTCTCGACATTTGTGAAAATTCTTTTGTTTTTTCTGTAATTATTAAATAATAAATACAGTATCCCAAGAACAGGAGCTGAGCTATCTCAAGGTAGTGAGATGATTAACACCTGATCTCAAGATGCTGCATTATAGAATATTTTCAAGCACATTGGTTCTTATATCCACACAGAGTAGAAAATTTATTTCCCACCTCCAGTCCTTCTGTCATTGGTTACTATTATTCACTACCCATCTCCAGTCATGCCCAGGTGCCATTACCATTCCACCTTCCTACTTCTCCATTTCTAAGCAATTGGCACTGTAACAAAAGAAAACTTGATTTCTCTTCCTATATGGAAAGGGTATGAAGTTGTTTATATCTAAACAAGTTCCTTACTTGGAAGCTTAATTGCTTTCTTTCTTCCTCCTATTTTTCACTATTTTCTGAGCATTCACTTCTTAATTACTGGTTTGCATGGGTGTGAGGAGCACACTGGCCTGCTGTCTTCCACTATTGAAACTGATCGCTGTGTTCTCCTCTGAAGTACAGAGTTCCCTCAAGTCCTCTGACACTGCAGGTCACTGATATGTGAAATCTAAAGGCTAACATTGACTTGACAGATCATATCAGAGCCTCTCCACTTTAAATGCGTAGCTAAACATGCAAATAAGCATGCACCACTAACATTAGGCAAACAATAAGTAGTGCTCAACAGTGGCCTTTAAGTGTTTCAAGATCCTGGTCTTTCTTTCATTATTGCTCCTACATTTACTGTAAGGACATGGTTCAAGCATCATTGCCTCTAGGTTCTGTAGGTCCCAGTCCTTGTTTGGCCTTATATGGTGTTGTTATCTGGAGGACTGAGGAACTGTGATTGTCCTCTATCTCTGCGTGGTGGCGAAACCGTGTCCTTTGGATCCTTCCAGATTGAATATAATGTGATTACAGACAGGATGAAGCTAATCACTTTCCCCTGGCAGACAGATGAGAAGACAAGCTCTATACCTGCTCATCAGTCGATCAGTTATTCTTTGTCACATCTGAATTCAACTGACTCTGTACCTGTAAGTAACAGAGTATGAAAAAGCAGAATTCATAAATGCTTATAAATAATTTAGTCCAAATCTGAACTCAAGAGATCCTTAATAGTTGCAAGTATATGTTATTGTTTTATCTATCCCTGTGTGCTTCTTCATATCTTTGTCTTCACTACATCTCTGCATGCGTGTTAGAGCATGAGAGGGGGCTGACAGAGTGCCAAGAGCAGGAAGAGAGTGTGAAGGGGACTGTTAGTGCACCACGGCTGTTCTGCTCTGTTTCACCATAATAGTAATGTCAGATATGAGAATGAGTCATGATTTGAGTACCACGGTAGACTGACTGAGTGTCCACTCAGCGATCTCATCCATATTCATTACAGTATTATTGTAACATTGCATTACCCTCAATGACAGCAAAATGGGGAAATTCCATCCCCTGAATGTCTTTAATCACATTTTTTTTCTTTTTCTGAGATGCTGTTAAATGAGAGAGTAAAAAGACATCTCTTTTTAAAAGATAAGTTTCCTTGTTGTTAAAAGTGCATGGGTAACAGTAAATTCAGAATGACAGTCGTGAAGAAATTAGCTATTCAAAATAAACAGATAAATAAAAATTGGTATACTATTTTATTCAGCTTTCATGCCAGTTATAACAATGTGGTCAGAATGATGCAGAAAGAGAGGTTTGTGTTTGTGCCACTTCATCCTGTGTTGTTTTGTGGTAAGTTCCATTAAATGTAAACTTTAAAGCAACTGTTGAATAGCAATAATGTCACATGCATGTTGACTTCCTTTCATCTCATCCATTAGATTATATGTGTTATTTGCACGTCCACTTACTTACAATTAATTATTTAATTTATTTATTTTTTGCACTAAATACAAGTCTGAGAGGTCATGGGTTGTGTTTTGTGGGGGCAATGGGGGAGTTGGGGGTTGCTCCAGTTTTCTTTTGTTTGTTTTGCTAGGGGTCACTTTTACTTTGCTTTTTTGTGTGTTTTGCTAGATAATTGACAAGTTCCTCCTGTTGCTTCAAAGGAATGTAAATTGAATCAGTAATGAATTCTGTATATCAATAGGTATCCAAGTTGTATTCCATGTCTCACCCACTACTATGGGATACGTTTCAGTCCCACTGCATCCTTGAGCACTTTGCAGAAAATATTACTACAAAATCTGAACATTTCTCTCATTGTTGACTGCTCCATGTGAGCTTATAGAGTTAAGAAAGGCAAAGCAAGTTCATCAGTATAGCACATTTCAGCAACAAAGCTGACTTGACCTTGCTGACAAGGCGCTTTACACAATCAAAACATGAAGAGTTAAGAGAAGAAAAAAAGATTATCAGGTACATTGCAGCTGCATCATAAAGAAAAGTTAGACTTAAGCTAGAGTTACTGTGTAGTACTAAAATTAACATTGTTTATATTGAAATTTAGAATGGTTTAAATAATTTGGTCAAAAGCAGCCGTAAACAAATGAGTTTTTAACAATGAATGAATTGAGTGTTTCAGCATTTCTGCAGTTTTCTGGAAATGATCATCTTATTAATTTGTGGCTTTTTTTTCTTTTAACCCACTTGCTTTCTTGCTTGTTTTGCTGATGTTTCATTGCTTGTTTCTTTGACAAGATTCAGCAACAGTGGCTCTAAATTTCTGAATTAGTGCAGTGAATTAAATAAGCCCACTTGTCATCCCAGTCAGCTCCCCTCAATTAGAGGATACTTGTATTCAGAGTCAAATGAATAATTTACTAAGTTAACATAAGAGAGAAAAAAACAGTGAGTGTCATATGGATAGGTAGCATGATTGGCAGATGATTTCCTAACATTGCTTTCATGGGATTTAGGAGAGGTTGCCAATGTCGATCATGTGCTTAAAGTTTAATGGTTAATATTTCAAGATAGTGAAAATAAATTTTAAAAAATTTAATAAATGAGCACACCTTTGTCTTTCTCACTGTAGCATTTACTATTAATGTGCATGGATTAGTTTACATAAAAAGATATTCTGTGCATGGAAATTGCATGAAATGCCTCTGGCTAACATCTATAGGACTCTGTAAAAAAAAAAAAAAAGAAGATATATCAGTTCCTCTTTTGTACAAAATGCACTTCACCAAAGGAAGCAACTGGTATTCATCTCACAGAGTAGACTTGGTATGGGTATTTACGAGATGACACTTACCAAATAAATATGTGGCCTATGCAGAAAGGACAGTGTGAAAGACTCAGAAGCATAACTGTCAAGCAATAACCTAGCAGGTGCTGCTTGTGACTTCCTCTGGCTGAATATTTGCCTATCTTCATGTTGGACTGCTGTGGAGGAATTATAGGTGGTGGAAAGTAGGACCACTGTGCTGCTTCCTAATAATTAACTACACACACGTGATTGATGCAACTACTTAATCTGCAAAAAGTGTGACTTTCCATCTTCACATAAGATCTGAGGTGATCAGTTTAGTGTTTTCTACAATAACAGATATCAAAAGCATTTACCCTTGTTTCTCTTTGACACCCACAGTAGGGGCCAGACTCAGGCTGACCTGAGAAGCTTTGCTTCTTTTGCTGCAGTGTAGTGGGCTGCTCTTTGCTTTCACTTTTCAGAGGGCAAGTGGGGGATTTTGCAGCTGTTACTCAAATGCACATATGGGTTGAGTGGTGGTTAGAAGGAGGTGGGTGGACAGTGAGCACATGGACCTCTCCGTCACACTTTAAGCGTGGGATGTCCAGAGAAAAAGAAGCACTTTGTGTATGTATATCTTCTCACATTAAAATGTGACACCCTCTTCAACAAAGGAGATTGATTCACAGTGTTGTTTGCAAAGTGA
Source organism: Zenarchopterus dispar (assembly GCA_028564865.1). Classification (NCBI taxonomy): domain Eukaryota; kingdom Metazoa; phylum Chordata; class Actinopteri; order Beloniformes; family Zenarchopteridae; genus Zenarchopterus; species Zenarchopterus dispar. The sequence continues at coordinate 6,611,006 of JAOWBL010000024.1, read as the reverse complement.
CAATTGCCACACGTGACTACTTGAGCATAATCTTTTTTTTTAAACCAACACTTACTGCAGCATCCTGTGAAAGTCAGTGCTAGAGTTTCTGTGGCATTTAAAAAGGATTAAGAAACTGTTATGGTTTTATGTGATCACTGCAGTTATATTCTCAATTTCAATTCTCAGTTCTATTTAATCTATAAAGCACTTTAAAACAATACAGTTGGCCATAGTATTGAACACCAATAGAATTAAAATAAATAAAAACAAAATAGAAGAATAAGATGAAAAGGGAAAACAAATTTTATTTTGAAAAAATAAAGTTAACATCACAAATCAACAAAGAGATAAAAATGTCACTTAAACAACCTGCTTGGAATTAAAGCCATAACAACATAAGTTATAATAACCTAAGAGTGGGTCAGCCCACCATAAATTATGCTAACTATATGCATGAACTTTATCTAGAGTTACCTTTTTATATAAGTATATATTACTTTAATTGCTATATTCAAAATATTGTTAAATGTTTGTGAAAATTTCTTTTGATTTAGGAAAAATTTAAGTGGTTGTGTTAGATTAAAGTGTATATGATGCTCTATCAGTAAAAGATTTTAGTTGAGGTTTAATATTTTAACATTTTTAACTGATTCTATATAATATATATAATATTCTATATATATATATACATATAATATATATATAATATATATATATTATTATTATATAAAATATGGAAAAGTACAGAACATAAAAGCTAAAGTGAGCAATGAAAACCTTTCACTGTATTAAAATGCACCATGTGGCTTGGCACCCATGCTTGTGCTTGATTTTCAGATGATATCACCCTGGCACCAGTGGTTTGGGCGGTTCCTTTTTCCGTCTGGGGATGTCATGAAAGATGGACAGCAGCTCCTCAGTGGCCAATAAAAAGGGCTGTCATTAGAAGCACTTCCTGTAAAAAGTTCCTTACAAATGTCAGATCTATAAAACACACTGGCATGTGAGACAAAGAGTGGTGCTATCTGGCAAATGGCCATTGTATTCACAGCCTTACATGTACAAGCTTGTATTGTCATGGCTTAATCCTGAGACAGGTGTTAGCCTTTAGTGTTATTATGTACACAGAATAAGCACAGTGGAGATTTAGATAAACTCCAAATATTGTCTCGAATTAAAGTTGAGAACTCAACATTCATGCCCCTAACTTTAATTGTCTATTAGATTAATTTTATCACCTCACTAAAACAAGATGGGTATTGGAATAAAGTGCATGCTGGGATATTTTATAGCCCACAGCAATTACATAATGGTTGGCTGCGTCAGGTGATGAGTAACTGACTAAATGAGGTTATCCCATCCATCTGAATATACAGGCAGAAGCCAGAAGCTGCTCACTGCCCAGACTACTTTATCAACAACTGAGACATCACACACCCCACTAACTGTCCACTGAATGCATGACATCATCTTTACTCCTGTATTTTACATGCAGTCATGTTTTTCTGACTGTACTAACTTGGTTATTGCTCTTTTTGGTATTTCCTCTGTTTGTCTGATAAAATCCCTTCAGTCCCATCAGCCATTCTGATACTCGTGTCTCAGTTTTTCTGTTTTTGGGCTACTTCTCATGCTCTCTCTCATCTCTTTCTATTGCTGTGTCCACATTCCTGATTGCCCATTGCCATCTCCTCCCATCCCCCCTAGGCTGCCTCGACATGTGCACCGCAATCTGCAGCTCCAGTGCTTGGCTGTGTCCTCAGGCCTCCCCATCACCCTGTATCCTCCCCTTGTGCTTTTAGGCCCTTCTGTTTAATTCATGAGCTTCCTGTGGCTCCTGTCATGTCTCATCGGGGCCACAGGAAGGCACACTGTAAATAATGGAGCATCCCCAAAGACATGTTCAATGCAAACTGTCACAGCAGTGCACTATGTGCTCCTATGGAGAAGAGAGGACAAAAGTTTGTGTTATCATGCTCATAACATTATTTTTATGCTATGGTGACCAGAAACTTTGGTTACAAGACTGCCAGTAGCATGAGCTACATAACCTCCAGATAAAACATATATTAAATTAACTCTTAAACTAACTTCATTTTTGTTTGTATTCCATTATATTTTTATTTTATGCTTTTCCAGATCCCTCATAAATGCAGTCTGTCTTCATGTTCTCTAACTGATACAATATTTATAATTTTATTACCACTGGATGTTGTAGTGGATTCTTTCTTTCTTTCTTTCTTTTTTGTAGCAATGGATTTTAAAAATGAACAGAATTCAAAAGTAACGCAAAGAACAGATCAATTTTCCCTGATGGAAAAATATGTAGAAAAGAGTGTAGTGGTCAATTTTTTGGGCATCATGAGAAGTTATGACTTGTAATGGGGAAGACATGATAACCGTGTAATACAGAAGATGTTGACTTTAGGAGAACAAAAAAAACCCAAAACATTTCTTTTTTGCTCTAGATGACGATTACACTGTTATATCATGTGTAATCAAACTATACATGTAGAAAAGTGATATTTCCAGGTTCTTCTATCCATGTTTTACATAACCACTGCACACATTGCATGCTAATTGTTTGGTCTATGGATTCATAATAATTTGATGTACCTAATCATTTCCATCTTTCATTCTAACCAGTCCACTGTCATTCACAAAGCATCAAATATTTGGTCTTTACCAAAACTCCATGTAATCTCTGAGCTACAGACAAATTTATCTTTTTTGTCATCAAATGTACTAGCCAAATGTGCAAGATTTGGACATCACGGTAGTTTCTAAGGTTTCAGAAACACAATTTACTGGTTAGGTTAAGCCCCTAAACTATCTGGTTAAGCTTCAAAAGATTTAATCTTAAATTTAAAATTGTGGTTGGGCTCAGAAAAAGGAGCTGCATATTGTGAATATGGCATGTCATGCACACCAGATTTAATTATTTATACCTTCTTGAATATTTTTGTTGATTCCCTACTGGATTCTCCAAAAGGTTTCCCCATTTCAAACTTCCTAATATGCTATCTGCCAGCCCAAGTTTGGGTAGAGTTCTGTGTGTGTGGCTACAGTTAAAATGACTAATCAATGCAT
>JAOWBL010000024.1:6585113-6598533 GCA_028564865.1 Zenarchopterus dispar | reverse complement strand
GTGCACCACATCTCCATGAGTGAAGATCCTCTCAGTGCCGTGTGGTGATAATGAGTGTGTGTTTGTGGTGATGCGAGGAACATCAGAGGAACGGTCCACAGCTGCTCAGGTTCACCGCAGCTGCTCCGTCCTCAACCTGCAGCATCATATCTGAGCAGCACAGGCACTGGACCCTGCAGGGGTCATGGAGAAACCACACACACACACACACACACACACACACACACACACACACACACACACACACTCGCGCTCCGAGGTGAGGATGTGTGGTGTGTTTCGGCTCTTTTTTCTGCCTGGAACACAGATGACTAATAAAGGAGCCTGCAGAGCGAGGATGTTCATTTATAGAGTCATGGAGCTCAGCTCCACTCGCCACACATGCAGGAAGGAACCTGATCAGGATGCTCTTCATTTAACCAGCCAGCCTCCATTACTTCTGTGTCCAAAAAGGTCACAAATGTAATAGTTTAAAAATACTGAAAGGATACTGCACAGAACTGGTAGTGAAAACACATCTGTGTGTCAGCGTCCCTTCATCCCTCACAAAATGAAAGAAGTGCTCCAATTATGAATAAACCATCAAATGTATTTGTACTAATACTGACAGGATTTATGTTTCCTTCAGAAGAAAATAAAATCCACGTCACAGTGACGATGACTCAAGTTGACGTAGTTGTCTGCTTCCATCTAGTGGTGAGAACGTGTAACTGCACACATGTGAGGCCCAAGAGCTCGTTTTAGGGTTAAAACCAAATCACCTCAGTTTAGTTCAAATAAGTCTGCCTAGGGTTAACCCCTAACCCTAACCCAATAAAATAAAATAAATAAATAAATAAATAAGAGAAGTGGTGAAGGAAATTCAATAACTGATATTTCAAATAAAAACTGCCCATTTGTGTCAGTGTCATAAATTCTTTATTCAATACATAACTTTTTAAAAAGTTACTTATTTAAATTCAGTTTTCATGACCCAGTTATGAATATCATTTTAAGAACTAATGGTTAATATACTCCTTTTGAATTAATCATAAAACCAAAGATATTTGCATATTTGGCTAATGCTTAGCAAAATGACGCACACATACATATACATAGAACAGATCTTTGTCTAAGTTTTATCAATCTGCACAAGTAAAATTTTACCTGACAGTTTCAGCCTCAGCAATCCATTTTCACTGGTTATTTTCACAAAGGTTATTTTAGGTAGGAACATGAAGTGTAGTTTTCAAGTGAAACATCTTTAACTCAGATGTTTTGCAAGATCAATTCTGGCCTATATGATTGTGTAGGTCTTATTATTGTCTAATAAATCTTGAAGCTATAAAAAGGAGCGTTAATCCAAAAAGAATGGATGGTTAAATGAATGCAATGTTTTATGTGGTTATAAGATAATAGTGTGTCTACACTGGTTTATGGTTTGTGTATCTTTGTAAACAGCAGCACGTGCAAGGAAAATCCTAAGTATTGTGATGAGCTGCAGCTAGTCTGGGTGTATAGTACATCATTAATATGCTACATGTCAAATGGAATTCAGTTAAATATACACTGGTCTTTGTTTGTTTGAGTTAGTCTTCGCATAATATTTATTTAAGCTCCTGTTGGCTTGTTCTGCTTCTACTTGTCTAGTTCAAGATGATGGGATTCCTGATATTTATGGCCAAGGCTGTTCTCTAAATAACCACAGCTTGCAGGATGTGTCAATTTCTCTACTGTATGGAAGCGCAGGTCTGCTTTTGTCAGAGCCTAAAGCTTCGTTAGGGGGTGAGGAGGATCCTTGTGAACTGTGACATCTCCTTGATCTCTCATTTAAATACTTGACCTATGTTTGTTTTCTGTACTGTTTACTGAATACAGTCATCCTGCCATCATATCGCAAGCAGAAAATTGCCTTATTTCTTCTAATGTTGTAAAACCAAGTCTGTCTGCAGCTTAGTCTCTGTATTATTCACCAGTGTTTGAGGTATATTAAATATTTACTAGTGCAATCTTTCTAACCTTCCTCAGTTGTCTCAGCTTGGTTTGGTTTGGTTTAATGCAGGCAGAACAGTGTGATCAGTCTTGTGCTGTGTATAACGATGAAGCTGTTAAGGGTCTGTTAAAATTAGGATCTGAATAATTTTATATGTTTAAATAACCAGCTTCACTGCCTGGAAAATGAATCTTTTTGGGATATCTTGCCTTCTGTCTTGTTTTCCCCTAGTATACAAACTAGATGTAATTATCACTAACCAAACTCAGCGGAAGCTTAGTAAAAATTTGCTTTGATGTTACAAAAAAACTACTGACTTGGTTCTGCCTGCCCTTTGCATTAAGATCGTGTGTGATTGTGGGGCATATGCTTGCTTTGTCACATCATTTTTGCCTTCTTTTTTTGTTTGTTTGTTTTGATAGATACTGTTAAAACAGTAAATCAGCCCTATTTCCATGGATATGTATGAAGAGGTTCTGAACTATGTGCATATTCAATGAAACATTAAATTCTGGTTCAGTAATCCCCCTTGATGGCGCATAGTCACTTGTAAAACTACTGTATGCATAGCCTTTTCTTGCTCCACACACTTGCTCTTTGAATAAGTCGCGCCTGCTGCATGAAACCCGCTGACCGACGGGTAAGCAGGATGGAAAAAATTCAATTTGTCAAGCCTGCCCTTTTCAGAGCACACAATGTACAGCTCAGGACAGAAAATGTGATGTATGGGGGCAACAAGTATTAGAAGGCATTTTCTGACTCTGTGAGCTTTTAACATGCTTTTGGTGTTGCAACAAACCATCATGCAGAGAATTTCCTTAACAATTTTTGTACTCATAAGAGTTTCACATAAAGAAAACAAGGTTTTGCACAAAGTGAAAGACCTGCAGGGCAGTGAGACTGTCAGAAGTGGTGCACTGAGTTTTGTTTTTTCATCCTCTAGAACATGATCCACTGTGAGCACATATTATATAACATGATAATTTTTAGACATGTGACTAATGAAATTCATCATAATTCACTAAAATATTGCAGAGCAATAGAACAAATCCTGGAAGATTTATTTCTCCTACTTATTTTCTTTGGTTGATTTTTTTAAAGTTAAAATTGCTGTTCACTTGAACAAATGGAGTACAGTGGGTACTTGAACAGAAACAACATGACACCGACTTAAAAGACACAGACCAGACTTTGTCATTCCTGCAGACCATTAATCAAAGGCTCAGTGAGTATGAGACATCTTCAAGGAGATGCACCCACATCACATCCAGCTCAAAACTGGAGAAAGACACAAATGTCACACCTGATTCTAAAAGGATAGACAACCATTTCATTAATTCATTCAGACTTCATGAGTTAAAACCAGTACACTGTAAATGAACAATAATAGTAATTCTTATTTGGAGTGATGGTTTTTTTAAATTTTAATAGGAGTGGCTTAACCTGTGGGGCAGGGGTATCTCTTGCAGCTGCATAGACTGCTGTCTCATCTGGACTCTTATTTTCTTCATCAATTACAGATTAAAACAGTACAACTTTTTTTTATTGTGTCATTAAATCTCATTGACACCGACAACAGCAGCATACAAGCTAAGTTTTGCAATGGGATATTAATGAAAAAAAAGAAATACATTATTTGAATCACACATAATATAATGTGATTTTTCAATAGAACTTGGGAATGATCAACTGAATACTCCTGGATTCAAACCTGTGAATGGTTCTTTGAAACTATCTGTGCCATCCTGTCTCTTGCAAGAAAAAAAGTCTTGGAAACATTGCAGAAACACCAAACATTTGAATTTGCAAGGCTAGTTAATCCTTTGTGAATTTTTAATCAGAGCATTGCTCTGTTGCAGATTGCATTTGTGTGGCATAATTTTCCCTCTCATTCAAAATGCCACATGGAAAAACATCACGGCAACAAGAGAGCTAATGAGGAAAACATTTAACGAACAGGGTCAACAGAATGCCTCAATGTGCTGTTGAATATGTATTAATCTTAGAAAGTGACACACTTTTCAAATAAAATGCATTTTCCCTTTGCCTGTTTAACTTTGCTTGCTTGGTAATGGGCAGTAGCACTTTCCATCGCAGACACGATCTTTTTCACAATGAACATTCAGATGAGATCAGAGCTCCACTTCTTTATACATGTTTGATGGATCTTTTTAGACTGCTTCTGGGATGAAAGCATGAATGTGGGAGATCTTGTCTGGAAAAAAGGTACAAAAGATACAAGGTGTCCAATTTTGTAATGAGGCTAGCGAGGCTCTCCTGGCTCACAAGCAAACTAGGGCATCTGTAATGAGCGTGCAGAGATGAGGGGATGGGGACAGAAAGAAGAAAGGGAGGCGTGCTGCAGCTCTGTGTTTTGCTATGAGATTTAACATTGGCCATCCAATGCTGAGTGCTGGAAGGACGGAGGTGCCAATCATACTTTAGCTCCCACTCAACAGGAGATGCTGAACACATTAGGGAATTACGTCTCCTCTCATTCCTTAAGGGTGTGCTTTCCTAGAAACTAATCTAGCTTGGCTTTTAAAAGGATGTACAGTTTGGCAGAAATTTTAAATGGATAAAAGTGCTTTTCAGCAGTAGAACAAACAAATTATATTACAAAAGATTAGGAAGATATTGTTATGAGGGCAAATCTGCAGCAGTTTAATATTAAGCATCACATTGTCAACGTGACATGTGACAGAGATGTGAATCCAGTGCAAGATTTTTTAAACCAAATGTTTTTGGTTCTTATTAATTAGGAAGAACCTGAAATAGAATTCTTAGGAATGACATTAATTAGCACAATCATCAGAGTGTTATTTTTCCATGCCAGTTTGGATTGTACAACTGAGAAGATATTTCAAGACTGTTTATTTGTGTAGGTTTCTTAGTTTTATCATACAAATATGTGTTAAAAATAAAAATACACGAGTAAAATGGCTGATGTTGGGCCAATTTAATTTTCCTCTCCATGCAATATAACAGTATCAGAGTCACAAATTTGCTTAACTTAGATTATTAAATACATTCTGAAATTACAGTTATTAAATGAAGCAAAGGACAATGTCTCATATTTAAGAAGAGGCCTGCGTGCACATGTGCATGTCTATTAAGTGGCCAGAAATTCTCAGGCATTGGCTGAGAAACTAACCAATAATAAACCTCATTAACTGCCAGTTGATTGATCTGCCTACCTTTTTAAGGTTTATGTTTATGTTCCCCTAGTTCTCATGATAGTTTAGTACATATTCCATCATTTTGGCTTGATTTGACTGTGGAAATGTAAATTCAAGATTCCTGTCAGAGTTTATAAACTTACATCAGTACAGAGCCAATCTGTGTCATAATCTTTATTAGTTACACTTCACCATTGGCCTAGAGGATCAGTAAATACAATCTCTTTAACTTGCCACTTGACATTTTGCATCAGTTACAGTACATGTTTGGGTGTAGGGGGTTAAACTGGGATTTGCCATGAGGGGAAGCTTTGAGATTTCAGGGTTGTGATAGGTTCTCCACTTCTGTGTAAATCTGAATGACAGCATTTGATGAGCTGGAAGTAAAACCAGGTGACACATCCATTGAGTCAACATTAATCAGTCATTATAGACGGCAAAGCTCTGAACTGGAACTGAGTTATATCTAAATATTTTTCAAAAACTACATGGGCACAGATCTATACAATTTCAGTTGCTATTTCCTCAAAACCTTGAAATCCATCTTGAAAACTTAAAAGGTGCATGGCTTTAGTACATGTTCGATGTACATTTAGGGTGAGCCTGATGCTTTTCTCATCTTTCCTTTACTTAAAACCTTAAAAATGAAAGATACATTTTTGAAATATACGGTATATATATGTTAAATTGAGATTTTAGAAATGTCCACTTCTTGCTCTAATTAAATTAAGTTTCCTTTATTGCTAATTCAGTTTTTTATCTAATGTTATTCCCAAATGAGATGAGCTCCAGCTCCAGCAGACTGCTGTCATCCTTAACATGATGAAATGGATAAATGGATAGATGGATGGATGTTGCAACTTGGTCCTGCTAGCAGAGATGGCTGATTCATCAAACCTTAATCCCTAATCCAGCCTCAAGTCCCCAGAATTTGAATCCAAGGAAAGCCTAAGTTAAGTAATGCACAAGAATGAAGATGATGATGACAAAGAACACCTCTGGAAAAAAAAAAAAAAGATACACAATCAACTTGGGAGGGTTATACTGCTATAAGATGGGAAATCCAATCAATCAAGTGCTAATTTTTGAAGTAGTTGATGTCTAAAGCGCTCTCCTGTGGGGGTAAACTTCAAAATATACACTAAAATATGATGACATATTTTGTATTACTGAATTAATAAAAAAGAAAACAACAATATGAGTCAAGATCAAATCGGATTAAAAAATCAGTTATTTGAACAAGTGAAACCAGTCAGGAAGAGATCCAGTCAGACCTAACTGACAAAAACAAAACAGATGGCTCTCATGCACACTTGTGAAAACTGGAAAGTGACAGAATGTCACCAGCTGGAAGAGGAGAGTGTATTATTATTAGTATTGTTTTTGGTATTGGTATTATTCTTGTTGTTATTATTTAGATGCTTCTTTTGTTGAGAAGCTCTTCTGTGAAAGAGAAAAGTCAAGTACCTGAAGTGGTGTTTGTGTTTAAATTTGTGGTAAATCTCTCTTATTGCCCATCCAAACAATCTTAAAACCATCTTAAAATGGTTAATAAATCTTTTATTTATTAAAGAATGAACAATGAGTTCTGAAATGTATAAAATCTAATTTCAAATTTTAAAAACTTCCATACCAATACTTTTCTTGTCAGACTGTTACTGATCAAAACTCACATCATGCTAGCTCAACTAAAAGTCAACTAAAAGTAAATCAATGTAGATGACTAAATTATTATTACAACTTTTATTTTCTCCTTTTTCTTTTCTTAACAAATGCACTATAATTAAACTACGACTTTTTCAACAGATCAGAGTTGCTAGTTTAGTTCAGTGGTTGATGGATTGCAGCTTTCTAAAATCTTACTTTGAAGTTAGAGTATAATTTTGTAAGGTCTATATACTGGCTACGACAGATAGCAGCAGTTATTTTATGAGACAGGGTTTTCGGTCCCTGGCTTTCCATCCACTTGTCACTCAGCTATATCCAGCTGTCTGTCTCTCACATCTGGCTGAATGACTAATGACTGAGGTTAATGTTCTCTTTAAAGCCATTAAGGGATTGTGTGGACATGTGGAGAGGGAAGGGTGTGTTATGTGCTTTAAAATACAACCACTGGAAATCTATATGGAAATATAGGCTTGTTTCTCTGGTTTTACTACTTTTACTTTATACATACTATTTCAGTGGCTTTCGATGTGAGATCTGTAAACACAGCTGTTCTCAATCTTTGGAGTCTGGGAATTGTTGGATAGCTGTGTTTTTAAGCCATCATGGAAAATTGTTGTTTTCCATGCATTTAAACCTGAGAAAAGTGAAAATGTATGCTCATATATCATTGAAGGTATTTGAAATGCCTCACAGCACAAAGGTTCCTAGTTCAGTTCCTGGCCAGAGGCATTGCTGTGAGGAGTTTGTGTTGGTTTTCTTTGGATATTTTGACTCTTTCCTGTAGTCTAAAAACACCGAAGTTGGGTTCAATGATGATGCTAAATTTACTGTAGATGTGAGAGTACATCATTGTTTTTTTTCTTACATTTCTTTGGCAAAGAGTCGGAAAAATTGGTCCAGATCACAACTGAGCAGGTATTGATGATGGATGAATGGATGGATGAATGGATGGATGTATTCAGACTTTAAATGAAAGCATATATGGTGGAGTTGATCCACTGGCCTAATATGTCTCCTGTTGAGGAAATAAATAAGATAAGAACATAGTAGGGGTAGTATCAATGTGGAAATCTTACATAAGGATACTTTTTTGGAGAAGGAACCAACAATCTTCTGACTGAAGGACAACCCACCGTTATTGCATGTTCATTGGTTTTTTTTCCAGAGAGTTGAATAGTAGTGCTGTGTGCTGTGCATACATCATATGAAAATAAATCACTCAAGACAAAGGCTTATATTAGATGTGGGATTTAAACTTCCTAAACTTCACCCCATGGATGTTTAATAATTAAAGGTTCTGAATTCAATTTTTATGATGAAACAGACCTTTATGACAGGTGCAGGTTGCAGGCAGTGGAGAATAATTTAGCTATTCAGTGACATTTCCAGTAGTTGGAAATTTTATTCTTTGTTGCAATGTCAGCATGACAAGATATTTTTTTGTTTTTTTGAATAAATATAATGCCTTAAAATCCATGCATATAAAATATCACATTAGTTTGGAGTTATTGCACAATATCATTACGATCTGTTGTTTTATGCTTTGTACTGTACTGTATGTGGGTTATATTCTCACCTCAGGAGAGCTGAAGTCCCAGGTTGCTAGAAAATCTCACAAATGCTGCAGGCCTAGGGCTGTGTGCATTATTACTGCCCCTGGTCCATGGTGAGGACAAGTATCGATCTTATCCTGAGACGAAAACCCTCTGTGCACCTTTCCAGGGCTTAGAGTTGGAGAAGGCAGGATGCACAGTAATGACAGCAGTAGAGGGCAGAACGGGTACAAGCTCATGCCTAACAAGGGTGGAGACCTTTACTCTGGAAAAAAAAGGACACTAAAGAAACAAAAAAATCTGTGCTTGGCATTTTTAACCCTTTCCAGCGTACATCAAACTATTATATTCCTTTAGCTTTTAAGCATATTTCACATCTTAATCACACCATGCACTCCAGCTTTGATGGTTTTATCTGGAATTCTTTGCTCCTGTGGGGACAGGAGCTGGTTTACTCCCATTATGAAGTCAGAGTATCAGTGAAGGTGGCCTTAGACGACTGGAAGGGTTTGTCAGGGATGCTCACGCAAACATAAGGGGATAATATGCCTCTAGCTGTGAGAAAAACCCTTTAAGCTCCCTGCTCCGGGGCTTTTGTAGCAACAGAATTTGTTTTTATAACATTTGTTGTTTTTTTTTTTGGTTTTTTTTTATAACATTTGTATTTTATTCCAAAGAGAAAACATTGAGTGTACAGGTCTTTTGAAATGATGATGCCATTTACTGAAGCCTCAAAGTGACCAGAGTTTAACCACAGCATACTGATTATGGATGTTTATTATTGGTAATAAAAGTTTTTTTTTTCTTTCTTTTGGCAAGACTTGCCCAGATCTTCAATCATACACTACCCTCACAAATATGACAACTACAGATGCAGGACACAAACAGTTCAGAATGGAAGGAATCATATGTCTTATTAGTGGTATTTAACTTGATAGGAGGGGATAAGAATGCAGCTATAAGTGGGAAAAAAAAACAAAACAAAACAAAAACAAACGGGAGAAGACTGATTTTTGCCACCGAGTATTGCACACCTGTCAATAAATGTAACCCTACCCCCACAGCAATGTGAATACAAAATTGAAACATCATTTTAGAAATGTAAAATGCTTTTCCAACTTTCTTAAATGTTCTGAAATACACTTGGATCAAAAACATAACCCTTCGTTCTTGTTAATAGCTCTAAATTTTCATAATTTACAAAATTTTATCCATCATCATTAGCCACATGAAAGATCACATTAGCTGTAGCCACATACTGAAGTGACAACTCAGATCTGAAAATCTGAATTAACAACTGGATTTTTGTGACCACTTAGTGATGAAAAAGTCAGATATAGGTTATATCAGTGGGAAGAATGTGATATACTGTGGGTCACTTTAAGCAGGCAGTAAGAATGTAGGCATATGGCATAGTGATGAGAATGGTAATACAGTGACCAAATAGTTTTTCATCCCTAACAATGGATGAATAAGATAAGAAAATGGTTGTATGTCACTGCATATGCATTCACATATGGCCATGCAATCCAGTGTTAAAATTCAGAGGAGGGTGGTAGCATTTATTTAGTGCATTCAGGCAAAGCATGGAGCTGGAACTTCAGTGACATTTATGTTAACTGAACTGCACTGATCAGTTGGAAGTTGAGAAAATGGTTTGACATTTTGGAATATGTAATTAACTTCCATCTTGTTGAGTTGCCTGAAAAGATGAAAAACCCCTGCAATTTTTCTGTAAAATTATTGGAAAAACAAATTTAAAAAAGAAAATGCACATATATGCACTGGGAGTAAAAGAAAAAGACTGCTGATTTAAAGAACATTTATCAAAACTTTCCTTAAGTTTTGGTTGTAAAAGAATGGAGCATTCATTTGAAATTGTATCTAACTAATGGTTCTTTTTAAAAGCAGTTACATTTATATCCAGGGCTTCTCAAATTTATAGAAAAGAAGTATGACTAAATCTATTAGCTCAGACAGATTTGAGTCATTTTTGCCAAACAAATATAATGATGAAATAATTATAAAAACATAAAAAGGAAAAACACATTTTGGCATCAAAGTAGAATTATGAAGGGATTACTTTAAAACAGATTTTAAATGTTCTTAGATTACTTAATTTTGTGTTTCATTTTTCCGGTTTGTTTCTTCATCTTCAGAGCTTCTTCTGAACTGTAGTATATGTGTTTAGCCTGTGAGGACCACACTGTCTCTTTAGTCTTCTAGGGATATTTATCATTTTCAGCCCCCTCTAAACATCTTCTTTGTTTTCTCACTTCTCCCTGCTTGCGGCCAAAGTGAGTTTATTCCCTCTAGCGATTACATCCAATTAAGAGGAGTGAGGGTTTCACCCCTCATTCTCACTGCAACTAACATTGTGGAATACAGCAGAATGAGTCAGGGCTTTCTCCTTTCTTCTTTGATGTATACAAATTACACTTCACATACATACTTGGAAAGGAAACAAAGATCCAGTTTACTCTTTCAAGTTAGGCTCCTTTATCATTTGGTGAACAACATGATATATAATGAAAGAAGGGACCCTTTGCTGAAAATTTATTTATTTATCAAAGTTGGATATTTTGAAGGCTTAAAAATAGCTGCAGTTAACAGAAATTCAAGTAAATGTGTGTGTGCTGTAATTTTGACTTAAAATATCACAAATAACAGTTATGTTACCTAAAGCAGATGCTTTCCTCTGTCTTGCCATGAAGAATATCAGCAGTTTTGATAGTACTGATGTCAGGTATGCTGACTTGCTCTTATGTGGTTTCCCATGATAGTTTCTCTTTCAGCAGGTCTGGCATGGGCCAAATCTGTGCACATTCAGAAGCCCTTCAGAATATAAAGCAATGCATCATAAAGAGAAGCATTCACAGTTGTTTTTTCTTTTTTTTTGTTGCAAAGTTTAAGCCTGTCAAAGAAAAAAAAAGAAGAAAACCATTAGTTGTTGCATTTCTCTGTAAAAACTATAGAGATTAACTGAAATATATAAAAAGCCAACTGGTCCAAAACTAAAATTCAACCATTGTCGTGCCAGTCTTGCTTGTTAGATGTTTTTGAAATCTAAAAAGGAGTTAACCTTTAAAGCTCTATGCATGATAACTGTAGACAACACTGGTGTATGATACAAAAATTACCATAACATTTCTGGGAACAGCTTGTGCTGCATAATAGGGTCCATGTGCTTCAGTACTTGGGGAGCGTATTTTCCTTTGTTTGTTGGTTGTACACAATCGGGCCGAATTTGACCTGCACACATGAACCAGAAGAAATTGTTTCTTTTTTGTGTGATTAGCTTTTACAGAGGCTGTTGCTGCTTGTGTTTAAACTGCAGAGGGTGAATTCTTCTTCTTTCCCCTAATCCTCCCGGTACTACTTCTCTAGATTTATTCTATTTGGCACTTCAAACCCGAAAAAATCCCCTTTTTCCTTATACCTCAACCTTATACTTTTTTTTGTTGTTGCCTTGTAAAAACAACAACAAAAACAATCAAACAAACAAACAAACAAACAAAAACAAAGAAGCTTGGGATCTGACATGACCACATATCACATGGTATTTGTACATTTGGTGCTACCAATTAGAATTACTTGCTGATTAAACTGAAGTGAATATTACTGAAATAACCTCAAAGTAGATTGTTATACATTAAATTATTCAACAAAAATATTAGATCAGACAAACAATAGAGTAAAAAATAACAGATGATTGATTATTAGAGAGTTGGAAGTAAGAGAAGGGGAAGAGAGAGTCATCATTGAAATCTGCAAAAAAGTATAATAAATTCATGGGGGTGTTAAGTTTGTTGCTTGGCGACAAGTGAGCTGATGACATCATATGCATCTTGGGTAATAAACACAGGTGGGTTCTCTCGGAAGACAGCGTGGTTGGAAGCCCATCAACAGTTCAATATCTGGTAACAGAGACACTCCTTCACAGTAGTGTGCATGATACATATACTATAAAAATGAGTGGTCTGTGAGATTAGAAGATGACCATGTTACTCTTTGCCGTGTTACTATTCACACCTACTGTAAACATCACTGCAGTTCCCCTTCCTCTAGTATTACTGCTCTGTCTATATACTGATTTCAGACTCTATGGGCAGAGTCCAGAATATGATCCTGCAGCTATGTCTTTGTAAAACACATGAAATACTACACTTCCATTGTTACCACCTTGTCAGCACTCCAAG
The DNA here is from genome assembly GCA_028564865.1 of Zenarchopterus dispar. NCBI lineage: Eukaryota > Metazoa > Chordata > Actinopteri > Beloniformes > Zenarchopteridae > Zenarchopterus > Zenarchopterus dispar. The sequence goes on along the minus strand of JAOWBL010000024.1, from coordinate 6,585,962 downwards.
CTCATCCATTTCAGTTGTCATTCAGAAGATCAAGAAGATTTTTCTTTTAAACTTCATCCTCATTTCATTCTGTTTTTCTCTTCCTGTAATATTTCATGTGCCCTCATCAATATGTTTGAATTTGTGGTCTTTTTTGGGGTATTTCTTGGCTTTTGGTAAGCTCAATCATCGGCTCCCTCATAGAAACAGCTTTCCAGCGGTCATGGTTATCCGTCATAACTGATGCCAACAAGTGCCAGTGCCATTCTCCAAGTAGAACAGTATCCAATTAAGAATATGAACAAGTTTCAGAAATCAGAATTTTCACAGTGAAAAGCTATGTAAAATCTCAAAAATATAGAATGAATGGTAGAATATGACCAAAGCCACTGCAACATGCAACATGACCAAAGCCACTGCAACATGCAGCCAGACATGGAGCACCAACCTAAAATTTAACATTAGGCTCTTGGCAAAGTATCTTATTAAAAAGTTTTTCTTCATTTAGAATTATGTTTAAACTTTAACTTTTCAAGTAATCATAAACCATAACTGAATTATTATTTCTGCTGTATATGTCTTTACATTTCACTATCTTGTGGAACAACTTACACATCATCATTTCTACACAACTTCTATTGTCACTGTCGGTTTTACATTAAATTTAAGTTTGCTAGTAAAATTGTGAAGTTCAATTTTGTCAATTTTGTCAATTTTGTAGTGTTTTTCTGACCATAAACCATGGATAGTCAATAGTGACTAAAGCATTATTGAAAATGTATGTTATTTTGCACACACTTTGTTTTGTATGGTCACTTGATAACAATGCATACTTAACGATCCGGACTTAACAATACATACTGATTTCCC
>JAOWBL010000024.1:6561014-6571877 GCA_028564865.1 Zenarchopterus dispar | reverse complement strand
ACTGAAACTGTTACACAAGAGTTGCCCTTGATTTGAAAAGTCGCGTATCAACATCTAAAAGGCACTTCATGCGATTCCATCGCCATCCAAATTGCAAAAAACTGCAACTTATCTCCTATGCTGCTCTTTTACATTTGCTTTTTTTCCTCTTTCCAAACAAGCATCAGGCATGTCTTGTTCTCTTAATAAAACTGTGAAAATCATGACCTCTTCCTCTTATGTTCAGTTTTGTCCCTTCTTCCCCGGTAGCGCTGCTGGTTGATAAGATAGGTCTCATCTTGCCATCTTTTGAAGTTGTTGATGCTGTAGAGACTATTGTGTTGATGTCTTCTCATGAAGCTCCTCTGGTAGCTCGATGCTGTCATCATAAACAAGAACACATGAATATAAAACTATAGTTCTTCAGAACTATCTATGTCACATTGTATTAGGGCAATACCAGCTGTACTTACGGCTAATGCAGGTGATTTTAGGGGCATCCCATCTTCCATCCCCACGGCAGCGGATAGTTGGAACGTGCCTCTGAATGAAGCCTGTCCGGCATTGGTACCTCACCAGGGAGTTTATTTCATACCGCTCACGCTTCTTGCCAAATGTATGTGCATTCTCTACCACTGGAGGTTCACTACAGGCCACTGAGAAACAGAGGAGATAAAACTCAACATTCCTAAAAGAAAAAATTTTACAATAACAAAAGGGTTGTAGTTATAATTTGTTATCTTTTCATAGCACTGTGAAATGGAAGGGCTATTTAATCTATTCAAAATTAGTCAAAATAATCAATTTTGCTTTTCCACTCTTTTTACCTGTGCCCTTTTTGCAGGTGAAGGTAAGGTGGTAGTTGCAAGGGACGTCGTTCCACTGACCATCCTCATGCCATATAATGACAACACAGTCTTCACCAGAGGAAAAGAAGCTGTCAGGCTGGTTTGGTCTCCAGTTCTCATATTGCTACAAGAAGAGCAGAGAATTAAATAATTAAATAATTAAAGTTTTTAAGGTTTTATGTAACAGCATAAAAGGTAAAAAAAAAAAAAAGATCTGGTCTTAAAATAAAGCAAATAAAATCTCTGATGACCAATGCAATATATTGTACTGTATTATTACTTATTGAACAAAAAGTAAATCAAAATGCAACTAAAGTGAGTGTGGCAGTGAAGTTTTGGGTTGTAGTGCAGGAGTAAAAAATTAACCTCAATCATTTGACAGTCAACATCCTGGTATTGTGAATAATCTTCTTTGGTACATTACTAATACTGAGATTATACTTTTGATCAAGTTATGACTCAGATAAATTTATGAGGAACAGCTCCAGCATCATCATGTTTTTTTCAGTTGAACACACAGCGTTCAAGTTCTGTTACAACTTTTTGTTTCCTTCTAACAAAGTGATCCATATACAAAGATTACTCTTAATGTGAGCAGAAGTGGGCAATTTTAAAGAATATCCACAAGATGGAGTCACTGGATCTCTTTAGGACCCGACTGTGCAGACTTAAATTAATCTTTACTCAGACCTGACAGAACGTTTGAGACCCTGGAGAACTAAAATGAAATACAAAATACATTTATAATGAGTGGTTCAATACAGTACACCCCACTGTGCAGGCAACAACCCACCATATCTGTTAGATTTTTTCTTTCTTAATATGATTCTGATGCAAAATAATATGGTGCAGAGCCTCGTACTGTATCACACTGAGATGTCACTTCAGGAGCCTGATATGTTTGGTGGACAAGTTACAGCAGTGTGTGTCTGTTTCTGCAATAATGACAATCCTAAATTCATGTTGACATTTCTCCACACATTCTACAAGTAAACCTTTTTATAAGCCATTACAAAAAAATCTTTACAAATACAGTATACACACAGCTGTAGCGCTGTATTGATGCAAACTGCAATCTTTCAGCACATTCAAGGTTCAAATAGCTTCTTCAAAGTTGTGACCCACCCTCACCCCTCCAATCTATGCCTCCAGGCTCTGTTACTCTGTCATTATAGCTTACAAACATACAGTGACTTCCTGCTCTGCTCACCCCGGCACAACAAATGGTTAACTTATCAACTGCCCAGCAGGCTTGCATCCTCCTCAAAATAATCAAACAAACTTTGATCATACACATGAACACACGTGCAATGCCATTTTTGTCTCTATATGTCTTACAAATATTACTACACTCCCTTTATCGTTTTCAGGTGTAAATAGTTCACGCTAGTTTAAAATTAGTCTTAATATTTATTTAGATCAAGCAGAGAGACCACCCACCTAGACCCCCTGGGCTGGTTCCATACAGTTTTCTCTCTCTGTCTGCAGCTGAACACAGGTGCTGTCCATCTGTGTGCCTGCTTGTTTGGTATCCCAGGTGGCTGCCTGCTGGCTGCACCCTCTCATGACTGAGGGGGATGACCAGATACCACTCCACATCTGCAAAACTCCCTCCATACAGCGTCACTCACACCTTCATCACCTCTAAATTGTTCTCCACAATTGGCCTGTGCTTATCTTTTAACCCTCAGGCTTTCTTTCTGCTTCCTTCCTATTTCTGCTCCTGAAAGATCATCTTTGAAGTGAGTACATCAGTCTGTGCAGCACGGATGCAGAATGTAGTTAGTTACTTTTCTGTCAAGTAAAGGTAATCTAAAGCAGTAAATGTGCATTTGTACGCAATTTTATAAATACTGCATTCAAGGACAGTGCACATTTTTTTCTTTAACATCTTGCGTTCCTGAATCTGTTGGTTTTTACATGCTGGACCCTCATTATGGGATCTGGTGGTGACTTACAGTATGTTCTTCATCAGCTTTATGGCCAGAGCAGTCAAAAGGGCGTAGTGATATGAAGCAGAGGAGAGGACGTCATGAGAAAGTCACCAGAGCTTACTGAGAAGAATGGCTCTCCCTGGATGACTTCATCTGTCATCTGCATCTCTTCCAAATATTTACACTGTCAGTGAGCCATGTTTGTTGAGACAAAAATACATGAGAAAGCAACCTATCTTACCACAGAGCTGCCATCAGTCCAGCGGAAGTCGCTGTCAAACATCTTATCATTCAGGCCGATCCACTGGTAATCCTGTCCAAGACCTGCCATGCAGGGCAAAGTAAAACACAACAGATTACACTCCTCAATAGCCTTATGTCCTTTTAAGGACTGTCCGCATACAGAAAATGTGATAAAAAAATAGGGATGGTTGTGGCATTTTCAATGCCTTAATCATGTCTCTGCTTTTTGCAGTAAGTTTTTTCTTTGCTATGAATCTAGGAGTTTGTTTTTCTTGCAAGTCTCATAACATAGCCGTTAAATATGTTAATATTTATATTTATATATCTTACTGACTATGTATAAGTGCATCCTTTAACTTACGGTTGACAAACTGTTGCTCTTCGTGGGAAAGGATGCTGGAGAGATGAGCCCCATGCATGCGGCACTCTCGCTCTGCTGAGTCCCAGCTTTTCCTCTGGGGGAAGTATCTGTAGCAGTGGCCTTGAAACTTGTGCCAACCATAGTCACATGTTTCTGTATCTGATGGAAAAGAATGAGGGTGTGCAGGAAAAAAATTTATTTCTGTAAAAGATCAACACATTACAATCCCCGACCAAAAACAAACAAACATCAACCTCCCTCACCAATTTAGGATACATGGCATCATCTTATCTACAAATCTACATTATATTTAATGCCTGGGTACAGTAGGCCTTCAAGCCTGCAGTTATCACTGATACTGTCTGGAGATGAAAGAGGAACATTGTGATTGACCCTTTCATGTGGGCCCTGAAACCACTGACCTGGAGACAAAGTAAGAAGAGGTGAAGTTAGGTGGCAAAGCCTTTAAAAGGTACAATCAAGATGCTGAAGAGCATGATTCTTCTAAGACTTTTTAACTAATATATTTATAAATATTTATGCATTGGAATCCATAGCAAAAATATGGGCTTGAGTTTACAGGCTAATTCAAAGGTAGGCGAATGCCATACGACCTGCTAAAGTGTTAACAGGTGAGATCATGTAAGCTCTTGAAACCTGAAATGTGTATTTTTAAAGGGACCTTTCTTTCATTCCAACAAAAAAATTTATGTTTTAAATCACAATTTCTTAACTACACAATTGGTGTGTGTATATATGTATGTTTCCTGCTTCTTCCCCCACCCCTCCTCATACTTGTCTGTAAAGACAAAGATCAAAACAGTAAAGCTCTCTGGGTTGCTCCTTCTTAAGTTACTTTTGACCCTTTTGATTTGGCAAAGCTTCTATATATGACAGCTGTTTCTGAGAACACAATCAGGGTGGGATTCACTGACGAGTGAGTGAAATAAAATTTAGGGCGTAAACACAGGCCAAGAGAAATCAGCCAAGCCCAATGTTGCCGACAGAATCCCTTCTCACTCCAGACAGTAGGCCTAATACCGAAAATTTGGTGCAGTTTTGGTACCAAGGGACTTTAATGTTACTTCCAGTCTGGTTATCCTTCTCTCTACTACAACAAGATCATAATTATGAAACCATTCTCTATGTTACACCTGAAAAGGATGGTTTTGTCTTTTTTTATGTGACACACATCATGAAGGGGCTTAAATTGATAATAATCTTTTCAGAAGCCTATAAGCCTTAATACGGAGAGCAAAGTGCCACCTGGTGTTACATTGGGAACTGTAGTTTTATCATGCTAATGCTAAAATCTCAGTGATGAAGGAAGAGGGAGCCTTCTTTCTCAGGTGTGTCTTGTGATACAGAGTAATCATCCAAGGACAGAGCATTTTGTTTGCAACTTAAGATAAACAGACATGTGACTCAAAAACTCGGTACACTATACCTGTGTGTCTTTCCTGGGTATCCTGGACTCAATAACAGTTATAACGGCAACAATTATTCTTCATCAGTGAAACTTTTTTGTATTCTTTTATTTTTCCACTCACTAGCATTAATTGTGAAGTTATATTTCACCTTTATTTTTACCTTCATAAAGTTTGAATGAAAAATTAATGTTTAGAATGGATCAGCTGGAGTATCCACAGTACTTTTATTTGTCTGTCTTCAGAACATTTCCTCACAGCAGACCACTGTTACAGTCTGGTGCAAATAAGGTCCGATTCTCTTAGCAACATGCCTACCCTTTCCAGGTCATTAATTCTCCTTCACATTTTTTCCTTGAACTCTTGACATTTCCCACTGAGGTCAAGAGAGATGTGTGAAGGAGAAAAGTGCTTGATAAAAAACTTTTAGAAAAAGCATTCAACCATACCCTTAAGCTTGACATTAAGATCTGAATGTCTGCAGTAGCATATGCAGACAATGTGTCAGTTGTTTCTGTCTGAAACTGATGGACCTCAAGGGAGCTCAAAGTCCTAAATGTTATCATACACAACAAAACCTTCAGGCAACACTTTAAGGAGGTTGTAAAAAGTGATTATGGTGATGACATAAAGATGATGTTTGTGATTCATCTAATGCCTGGAAGATAGGCAAGCCAATACTCAGTTTATATAGATAGGTTGATTGAATTTTGGTGATAAGTCTAGAATAAGACTGATTCATTTTTTTCTGGTTTGATAAGGGTGATTGGTTTTTATTAAGTATTTTAAAATAAAATATTAAATTATATTTAAGTGTTTGATCATATCATGTCATACAAATGTTTGAGTCAGTATTACAATGTTACATTGAAGATAGACAGGTAGTTGCAACTGAAATGAAAAAAAAACTTTTTTTTGAAACAAAGCACTCAGGAATATTAAGTTATTAAGATATCCTTTGAATGAATAACAGACTTACCCATTTCACAGTACAGCCCAGAGTAGCTTGGGAGACACGCACATGTAAAGGAAGTTAGCCCATCAAAACATGTGCCTCCATTGCGGCATGGGTTTGACTGACACTCATCAATGTCTTCATGAGAAAAAAAAAGAAGTAAATTACACTATTTATATTAATATTAATATTAATTAAATCCCATGATGGCTGTGAGAAGAATATCCAACCTGTTTCACATCTGTGACCAGTGTAACCAGGAGCACATCTGCATGAGGAGACGCTGCCACTCTTGTAGCAAGATCCCCCATTCAGACAGTGGTTTTCTATGCAAGAATGAACTCCTGTTATGGAATAAAATTAAAAGTTGAAATGAGAAGAAGTGCTTTTCTGAGCATAAAGATTTTGCTATATTTCAATGAAAGCCAATTGAAAATGCATACCAGGAATATCCAGATTCTCGCCATCCATGTTGAGGTCCAAATCAAGTTCTATAGTGGGTTGTGTAGTTGTTTCCTCCCTCTTCATATGGCCCTCAAATCCAGTTATAGCTGTGGTGGCTACAGATGCTGCTGACACGTCTTCACTTTGTGATTGTGCTTCTGTAGTTGTGAATTTTGCAAAGGTCCTTGTGGTAATTTCACTGTCCTCTGTTCCAGTTTTGCTGACAACTTCCCCTGTCCCTAGGGGGGTGTAAGCACTATGAATCTCAATCTTTGAAACTGATGTCGCATCTACCTTGAATATAGTCTGGATTTCATCTGGGAACAGAGGCTGCTGTTCCATTGTGTTGATCTTTGGTATATTTCCAGACATATTATCAGAACTGGCAGATGTAGTCTCAGGGCTGGCAGAGCCACTTTCTTCCCCTGTGCTAAGGAAAGGTGGTATCTTGGTGGTAGAAGGTAGCTGCTTCGAAGTAATGTTCTCAAAATCATCCCAATCTGTCTTAGCAGTACTTCGTATGATCATGTTTTCCACTGAGCTGCTGGTACTTTCTGATCTGCTGTCAGAATGAGAGGTTGATGCTGCAGTGGGACTTGTTGCCATGACAGTCACCACTGGTGTTAGAGCAGCTGTGTTGGTTGCCTTTTGTACTGATGTGCTCTCATTACTGTCCAACAATGGATCAAACAGCTTGGATGATGGAGAAACAGACACTGTTGTAGAAATAACCACAGTGTCCTCTCTTGATTTTGTTGGTTCATTGAACTTAAGAACTGATTCCACTATACTGGGGTCTCTTGCATCATAATCTGGGGGTTTATAATCTATATCCTCATAAAGACTATAGCTCAGAGATGGTGTTTTTTGGACATCAGTATTTGGAGATGGTTTAGTCCTGGGTTCAACTGTGCTCTCAGATTCTAAAGCAGATCCAGCCTTAGACACAGAATAATCCACAGTTTGTGCAGCTGTTGATGCTGTAATCTGACTTGTTTCATGAGTTGCCGACATAGGGTGAGTTGTAGTCAGTGATACATCTTTTGAGGAAAAGTCAGACTGAGGGTGCTGTGTTAGTGTGCTCTCTGACTTAATTTGTTCAAATGACTCCTGGGGAGTTGTTAGTGGGTGTACAAGAGAAATGGTTGTGTTAAACTGAAACATATCTTCAGGCTGTGTTAAAGCTGACAAGACACTTGAAGTGGGTTTCAAGGTTATGAGTTTAGCTGAAATTCTGGTGACCAATAATTTAGTCTCTGTGTTTGAAGGTGTGCCTGCAGCTGATATAACACCAAAAGGTGAATATGTGCTTGTTACATCTGCATCTTGTGACTCTTCACTCTTAGAATCTGTTGATCCCAACTTTAATGAAGTTGATGTCTTCTGTGACTCAACTGAGCTGGTCACAACTGAAGATTGTGAAGATGTATGACTGGAAAGGGTTGAAACATCTGGTGTGGTAGAGCCAGAATTAAATTTGCTTGACGTAATCTCTCCTGAAAAATCTTCTCCACTGTCTGTTGTGTCAAGTGAACCATCTTCATTTAACAAGATGTCATTTGTAGTTGATTTCTTAGTGGTAGAGAGAGAAGGGGCAAAGGAAGGTCTGGTCTCTTCAGAGGCTTCTTGATGTGTAACATCTGCAGAGGAAGCCCCCCCTGTAGTTTTGATGCTAAACAGTGAGGTTATAGTTGGTGATGAATCTTTCTTTGTTTGCACTGAAAGTGAGTATGTTTTATTCTCCAGGCTTTGCTCCCTCTCTGCAATCATTTGCCCTGAAGGAGGTGTTGTTGTGGGCACAATTTGGTCAATTTTCTTTGTGCTGTGCAGAAAAACATTTGACTGGGTCATGGGCTGATCATCTGATTGATTAGTCCTTGTAACACTGCTATTATATATGAACATACCTTGGTTCAGGTCATCTGAAATATTTTCTTCCATATCCTGTATACGAACAGTTGATTTTTCGGTACTAAAAAGTGAAGAGCCTGTAGATCTTATTAGATTTTCAGATGTAGATTGTGTGAAAATGGATGAGCTTAGGCTTTCATTATTTATGTCATGATTTGTGGGTGATGTGTTTGTGGATGATGGAGTCATTAATTTGTCCTGTTTAGCTGTACTGATATATTTCTCACTTGACAGCGATGTGGCAGACTTTGAGTCTGTGGTTGAGGTGAAGGTCTGAGGAGGGACAGAGGAAGAGGCTGAGGTTGTATTTAATGTTTCAGGTGTAGGAGTGAAGATGGTGGGAGTAACAGTTCCTGAACCTTCTTCTATTACCTCCAAAGTTGGTGTCAGTAACAATGGTGTTACACCCCCAGCTTCCTCTGTCTGATGGGTTGGGTAAAGTGATGAAGAGGATACTTCAATGACACTATCTACATCAATGATGGCATCATCTGTTGGGATAAGATCAGGTCTGGGACTGCCTTGCTTCATATTGTCTGTACTTGCAGAAATCAGTTCATCCTCATCTCTTGCATCCTTTGTTAAAGTGATGGATGTGCTAGTCAATGGTTTGGATGCATGCAGAACCATAGTAGGTGTTTGTTCAGTTAAGTCAGGCTTGGCTTGTTTGCTACTTGAAGTAACAATTAAAACCTGTTGGTCTGTAATGCCATGATATATAATAGTGGGAAGTGTGATTTCCTCTCTCTTATGTCCACTGGTAGAGCTTACAGTGAAGGCATCAGCCACTGTCTGATCTCTTTTTTCAGCTTGAGATGTGTGGGACGACTTTGTATATCCAGATTGTGTTGTGCGTTCAGCCACAGTTACTTCTTCTTTCATTGCACTTGAACCAGGGTGCCCTGTTGCTTCAGAAGTGAAAGTATTTTTAGAAACCTCAGAAACCTTCTCAACGGAGATTGATGTACCTGAAACAAAGCTCTCCATTTCACCTATTACTTCACTAAATGTGACACTCCCCATCACTGATGGTTTTAAGGTGAACATCTCTCCAGAGGTCTCTCCTTGTGAAAGAGTAAAAGCTGGACTTGATCTTGAGTTATCAGTAGTTGGCATCATGCCATCTGAGTAGATAGAAGGGACAGCATATGCTTTTGTTGTGTTTGGCTTCTCAGTACTGTAGAGAGAAGAAGCTACAGTTACAGTGGATTTAGGGATATTAGATGCTCCACTGTCAGAGGATGTTGTTGTATTAGGTTTCTCAGTGCTGAAAAGGGAAGAGGATGTGCTCTTCATTGTAGCAACAGCTGCTCTGTCATAAGTTACAGAACTACCATCTTTACCACTGTCTTCTGTATACACTGGTCTTCTGTCCACTAAAGGAGCACTACTCATTTGGACTGTCTCAGCTGGCTTTTCATTTACTCCTAAGGAAGACGTAATTGAACCAAAAAGTAAGGTTTGTGAGGGTGAAGATGATGGAGATGAGGTAAAGAAGATAGCTGATGAAGTGTGGATTTCAGGAGATATTGCTTTTGTTGTTACTGAGCTGTCAAGAAAAGATACTCCAGGGTAAGAGTCAGTTTCAGTAGATCGGAATTGTTTAGTAGTTACCACAGCATCAGGTATCACAACAGCACTTGTGACTGGTACAAATGCGGTTGGATCACTGGTGGGGGCACCGGAACTTTCCTCATGATCTGAAAGGTCATCTGTGCTCCCCTCTATAGAAGAACCTTCAGCACTGGTCATCTGTGGAGACTGGGTTGAAGTTAATACTACTTTGGCAGGCTGTGAACTAAACTGGGTTGACAATGCAACACTGACCATGTCTGATGTGCTTTTTGTGTCATATACTTCAGCCTCATCTGTTGACACAATATAGCCATCCTGGGATTTTGTAGTTGTTTCAACAGACCCTACACCAGATCCATCAGGACTTGACTCCATATCATCTTCAGGGAAGCCACTAGAGCTTTCCATATCAATGTATGTTTCTCTTGAGGTAAACACAGGGACACTGGGTGTTGCTGTGGGCTCAGAGATTTCTCTTGTTGATGTTCTATATGTTGCTGTCAGGAGGGTTGTTAATTCCACAGTGGATCTCTCATCTCCTGTTTGTGTTTCCAGGGACATTACATCCATGTACACAGATGTTTCATCTCCCGAGTACACTTCAGCAGACTCCAGAGACTCTGACTCAGACATTGAAAAACTCAGAGACTCAGTTGTGGAATAAAACAAGGAAGCATCTGTAGACGTTCCAGCTATGAAGTCAGATGAAGACAGAACTGTTGATTTAACACTAGGCTGTGATGTACTCTGAGTCAAGGTTAACTGGGTTTCATCTGCTGGTGTGGGAAATGAGATGTTGCTATGAGTTTGGGTAGAAGTGACTACAGGAACTGACAATCTTTCAGGACTGAGTAACGCCACAGAAGATGAAGGTAAATGATAGGAAGTCGAGGATGATGTGGAAGGCATTATATGTGTTACATCATAATTCACACGTTGAGAATATGTAGAACTAATTGCTAAACTTAATTTATGATCTTTGACCAAAGGAAGGGATGTTATGGAAAGTGAATCAGGAGAATATGGAGTGAAGTTTATGGAAGAAAATCCCTTAGGTTTGTCAGTGCTGATGAAAGAGGAATTCTCTGTACTGTAGATATTGTGGCTTCTGTGTGTTCCGTCAGAAATGGGAGAAACAGATGGGCCTTCGGTAAAAGATGGCACTTTTGTCTCTTCTGTATCAGGT
>JAOWBL010000024.1:6544763-6560914 GCA_028564865.1 Zenarchopterus dispar | reverse complement strand
GACAATCATTATTTATGTGCACTCCTTTTTTTTTGCACAATTCTTAACATGGTAAAAGTCTGGAGCAGATTTTGTTCATACAAAAAAAAACAAAAAAAACTACCATGCACATTATTATTAATGATGCATGATGTCTAGTGCCTTTTCTGCAAGACAATATCACAATAAGTAAATTTACTGCATTTCAACTCACTGAAAACTTTTTGTACTATAGATTTTTTAACGTTTAATGAACCATCTTATTTAATGTGCCTCTCAATTTTCTTTTGTAAAACTCACTGAAATTCAATTAAGGGTATTTACCAAAATGCCAAAGTGCAAGATTTAGTTTGCCAAGCCTCAGCTGAGTGAACATCAATTAGATGTTTACTCCCAGCAAGAATGTGTCGTTGGCAGTTTTGTAAATTGTTTTGTGACATTTGTGTTTGGCATGCCTCAGAGGATCACTAATTCAGTAAGTCATAATATGTCATATAAACACTTAGTTAACAGTAAATTTAACTGTCACTGGTAAATCAGAAACAGATGAAGACAGTTCACAACAGCAATGCAAGACTTTGCCCAACTCTAAGTACCCATTCGCAGTCCTTCTTTTTTTTTTTTTTTAGAATATGGTATTTTGTTATCACGTTGCCAGATGACACACTTCTTCCAATGCCACAATTTTTTCCACAAGCTTTAGCCATGCAAACTGGGAGGGCTGAAAAGAGACCCAGTGTCTCAGATGATCACATGATGTAGCAGTTACAGTAGGTATAATCACCCAGTTTGGTCAGGCAGCCTACAGCTGTCCTGACAGAGAAGGAGACTGTGTATGTTAGCAATGACATCAGCTTATGAGGTGTTGTCCAGTCTGTGATGAACACAGGAATATTTGCTTACTCAGGTAGCCTGCCAACACACCCCTGTATTTGCCAGGCTGGGTGTCAGTCACAGTCAAGGGGAGAAATATTGCAAATGCATGAATTAATTGCAGTACAAGGACAGTAAAATGGCTACAAAAAGACATTTTACCACAAACAATATTGCATATGCACAGACAAACAGATACATAATGCAGCGGATTCTGTCAGTAACCAAACTAAACACACTGCACTTTGTAGTGCCAATGACAACACAAGCACTTTGAATATACATAATCTACAAGACAGATAATTGCTCTTTCAGGTGGGGCTTAGAACGAACTACAAAGTTATCTTTGATTTTCCCAAATAAACAGCTGATTAACATCAGCAAATCCAACAATCCTCCAAACTACAGGATGAAATATGATGCAACTGTTGTTTGAATGAAATCACATGATAGACCAAGAGCTTTTAAAGATAACTAAATGAAACAGGATTAAAGACATACAAAGTTATGCTAGTTTATGTAAGAAAACAGAATTAACTTTAAAATACTATTTTATATCATACTGTGCGAACATCTTTTTGCAATACTTCATTAACATTTATGAATTCGAATAAACCAACTCTGTCTCATTGTGTTGTGGAAAAAAAGTATCCGATACCTCTGTAAAAACATGTTTTAACCACTAGGTGACTGCAATACCTGAATAAGACTGAAGTAATAGAATAACGTTCTCAGTACAAGAGTTTTATTGAGCAGAGCTGGTTGCTATTTAGACAAAATAAGACACAGTTCTCAAAACAACATCTTTGCAGCTGTGTAAGACAACTAAACCCAAACTGCACAGACACACGACTGGACTGAATTGAGTGTTTTCATAATAAACTCTAATAAAGTGATTGATAATTTTCCTTCAGACAATGCATCATGTATTCTACAGTCTATTATCTGAAAGGCTGATAACATGAATGGCTAATGTATAATACCCTATACAGTGCTTCATTATTCAATATGCTTCCAAATAACATAACTGCATGTACGTGTGCCACTACTGTAGATGGAGACTCTACAGTGCATTAAGACTGCTTCTATTACATCAAAGAAGAAACAACAACTTTTTTTTTCTTTCGGCCAGGACCAGCAGCATTAGCAAGCTTCAGTAAGGGGCTGATGCACAGCTGTGCTTAGATTACACATGCTTTTTTAAATATGAAATACAGTTGCTGAAAGAAACTTAGGGACATATTAACTATTGATTTGCCTTGCGCAATGCCATGTTTTAGCACTCAAATTGTCTGCTTATACAATATTTACTGGGCACAGAATCAAATTACTGATTTTTTTTTTAAATTTAGCTCTGTTGCATGTTGACAATATTTATGGGTTTCTCTTCTAGAGTGCAAAAATTAAATCAATTATTTTAAATGATTCATGTAGTATAATTCCTTAAGTTTTAGCCTTCTTTTATTTTACAGTACTGATTGCTACATTATGTATTCCTAAAATGTGGAACATTCATAATTTGTGCCAATTTTGATGAAGTTGAAATGAAAACATTCTGATTGGTGAGCCATACAAATCTCCGCTAACTTGGGGGAGACTTAAGGTGACTTGAAATCTGCAGCTAAAAAGAGCTGTGCACTATCTGTTGTACAACTTTTTGAAGCTCTTCATATTTTCCTCTCTGCTTTATTTGTGTGTCTTGTTTTAAAGGCAAGGTATGGAATTTCAAGAGGCCTCATGTGAGCTCATGTCAAAGAGAACATCACTGAAACACAAATCCTACTTAATCCTGCACCTTCCCTCTTCTGTTTCCTGAGAAAACATCATAAACTCTCCAAGGCAGCAAGTGGTGAAATCTGAACAGCCCAGCAATCTGACAAATCTGAAAGTCGGATAGTCTAAAAATGAAAAAGGTAAAACAGTAAAGCCAGGCCCTATAAGATGCCTTTTAAAAACATATTTGCTGATCTCCTCGAACACCAACAAATCCTTACAAATAGTAAATGCAGTGATGGATCCCCAACACAATAGCATAGCTGGCTCCAATGCCTACTGACTGTACAGAAACAACTTTAACTATAAACCTGTGAATAACAACCCTGACAAACATTAAATCCTACAAAATCATTTTTACATTGAAATGTAGATAAAGTTATTTCAAGTCTATGTTTTATATATTGTACATCTTACCTGATGCATTCTGGCTCTGTATGACACTGCTGGTTTGTCCTGTCTGCACCTTTGTAACTTCTGCAGTTGTAGAAGTGAAAATCCTTGGTGCAGGTGACACCCCAGTCTCTGTTGCTGCATCATCCTCCATCTGGACATCACCACTGTGCTCCAGTATCTGAGTGCTGGACTGATGAAACATGTGCACAGTTGTTGACGGTGTCATATATTCAGCTGGCATTTTGTTGACAGCCTGTCCAACAACATCCACAGTGACTACAGATGTGGCCAGCGGTTCTGAATCCTGTGTTTGAGACATAGTTTGCATGTCAGCGTCAGTGGTCTCTGGTGGTTCTATGGTGCTCATCTCCCCCCAGCCTCCAGGTTGAGTGTTACACATAAATGTTGTTGTTTCGACGGGAACAATGGTGTCATATGTGCTGAATAAGATGTCCTCTTGAGGTGGTCTGACTGGTGGCAAACCTTCTACAGGAAAGTCAGTCAAAATGTAATCAGTGTTGAAGTAATAGTCTGGAAACAGTGTTGTTGAATGACTTTTAATGGTTGCAGGTGATGATGTTGAGTCTGAGGAGCTGACCACTTCCTCAGGGGTCAGTTCAGTTGATTCTGTAGATGTTTCGGTGAAACCAGGGATGCTAGAATCCAGAATAGTTTCAGTCTTCCCCTCTGCGAACATGGAATCTGTATTGAGAGAAGTATCTGGCATGGGGACATCAGGTTGGATTGTGCTGATCTCAATCACAGAGGGGTCATAAGGATCCTCCATGGACATTGTGGTATCATTGATTTGCAAGTTTTCACTTGCAATGTCATCAGTATTGAACAGCGTTGTTTCATCAGTGTCATCTTCATAATTAATTGTCGGTGCAGCTGTGGTGATTAACTCTTCTTCGTGACCTGCAGGAGTGGGCCGAGGTGGAGCCATACTGGTTGAGAACATGAATGGAGGATTTGTTGGATCTACAGAGTCTGGAGACTCTTCTGCTTCTGACACTATGTCAGATGATTTGATGGCAGCAGTGGTGCTACTCTCCAGCGCAGGTGTGGAGGTACCGATGGTGGTGGTTTGTACAATGAACAAATCCACAAAAGATGTCTCGTTGAATAAGTGTCTCCTTCCTATACAATATACAGAAGAACAGACACTTGAGAACTCAGACATATTACCCATGAAACATTATGGCAAATAATAAGATAACTTTAAGCTTATTACATCACTGGCACTTGAAGCTATATTTGTTGAGCTAAGGTAATATTTTTCAGTACCATTTATTGAAATGGTGGTGAAACCATGGTTGTCTGGAAATCCATTACTGATACATAAGGCTATGATTCTCTCAGTATGACACCAATGTGAACAAATATACCAAAACAGGTGTCTAACAGATGAATTGCCAATTTTATCTAAATAAAATGCTGCACATTCTAGATGTGTATCAGTGACAAAAAAAAGTATGTTAAGATAACTTTTTGTGCAGCAAGCCTTATGAGACACCCTCAGTCAAGGAGCAAACTTCCCCAGCTGCAATAACAGCATGATCTTTATCTTAAATGTCCCTAAAACATTTAAGCAAAGGACTTCCTCTCTTAAATTGTATGTTGTTTATACCCAGCTACAACATCCATTTACACAGTGCTCTTAGAGACACAGTTAAAATAAGGCCAAAATGTATGGATGTGTGTTAGACGGCAGGGTGCTAATCTAACTGTTTAATATTGTCTCTCTTGTACCCGATAAACTGGATGTTTGTGGCAAACAGTGTCATTCTTTAAGGGTTCCTTTTCTCAGAAAAACCAAGAGGACCTCAAACATTTCTCCAAACATTTCCTCATATACCTGAAAGAGTTCCCATGGCTGTGACAGATGAATTAAACAGTTTAAAAACTTGAAATAATCTAGATTTTTGATGGGTTTTTTCTTAATTATTCTGACTATTTCTGTACTCAAACCCCAACTGGTCACCTGATATACTACAGTTTAATTAAATTTTTCATCTCAGTGATGCCCACTAGTAATCCTATCCACAGAATTTAGTCCTAACATTTTATTAATGACTCTTCTTAACTCTTTTACGATCCTCCTAAGTGCGCCTCTTCTTCCTGCCCTCCTACATCACTCTTGTATGTATTCACAGCAATAAAAAACAGTTTAACAGCTGCAGAAAGTTTTCCTCGAAGGTACAGCCAGACTGCATAGAGGCAGCTGCTGACCATTACGTACTACAGACCTTTTCTCATTAAACTATCTCTGATGTAAGGTGTGAGACACTGTTTTTCCCTTACAGAAACATCAGGACCTCCTCTTAGAGGAAGACCAGGATTATTAAGACAATACATTTGAGTTGTTGGTGCTGCAGATGTCTTTGTTCCCTGCAGATCTATCGAAAAACATTAGACAGCAATTATTCCCGTTTTCCCTCTGCATCCCACCTCCTCTCTACTTGTCTTTCTGTTATGGTCTAAGTGACATTAGTTTACACAATATTTCTCTTCAGATACGTAATTGGGAGTGGGAAAGCAGGAAATGACATAGATGGTCCCATCAAACAAGGGTATTTGAAAAGCACTTACACGAAGGTGTAAGTACAACACAAATGAAAGAGCTGACATGATGTACACAGAACAGGACATTGTGGTGGCCTGTTTGCGTGGCCTCTGAACTGCATTGGGACTTATCACTGTGAGAGTTAGCATGGCCCAAGGGGGAGAAAATGACCAGACAGTGAATGGCTTATCTGTCCAGCCTCTCATTTGTAAAGATGGAAAGGCCATGTCAGAGGTCACCAAGGATGACTGAATTTAGAAGTCCAGCAGTAGCTTTGTCCATTATCCAAACGTCTGCTCTGATAAGTACAAGTGAGAATGACAGAGGACAAACTGGCTATAGAAATGAGAGCTGAAAGATGCAAAAGGGATAAGATAGAGAAGCTGAAAAGGCTGGAAGGTGAGCTATGAGGTACTTTCACTGGTTTCTTGGATGGCATCTGCAATCTGTCATTTAATGTTGCGCTGGTTAAACTGATTAGTTAAAAACAATTACATTTTGGAGGGATTAGTCTAATTCCCTTAGCCTCCACTGACCCACAAAGGGTCATTATTTATCAAGACCCATTGATGTATTCCTTTCTTCTACTCATGGTCAATAATCATCACAGTTTAAAGCCAAATGTCATATCTGTGGATAACTAATCCCTCAGTGACAAAAACAAAAAAACAAAATACAAGATCTAAACACCCTCAAAGCAACATAGAAGGTGGACTTATAGATCTCTTTAAATAAACACATTACATAATTATGAATGCTTAATTTAAAAATATAAGTAATTTAAAAAAATTTAAAGGGATACAGTTGGAAAAACAACAACAACAAAGTAACTAACTGTACTCGAACTCTTGAGCAAACTAACAGAAAAAAAGTTGTGCCTCTCACAAGTAAAACAGAGCATACCACTATGTTTTTACTCTCCTCTGAACTAATTGTTTCCTCAGAATTGGGCGTGAGACAGTGAAGTCAACTGGACATTGCAGTCTGGCACATAACAAGCAATACTTATTAGAAAATCCTGCCTCTGTTTTCTCAAGTTGTTATTGATGGTGAAACTGTAAAATGGTCATAGGCAATGCAAATGCAAGCTGCAGAAAAAAAGTCAAGGAAAAGTTGCGGAGATTTTAAACATGTGGTCTGTTTCAGATGTGGGAAAGTGCACAGGGGTGTAAGAAGTACTAAATCAAAGGGTGAAGAAGAAGTGAGTAAATGTAAAAGATGAGCTCATAGGTCGTCACAGTTAGGTTTGGGCTCTTCCCTCAGTCACTGTCTGTGTCTTATAAACAAAAATAAAACACATACATAATGACCCAGTACATTCAGTTAACTCTGTACTCAATGAAATACAGAAAAGAGGTAAAGGTATGTAGACTCTTGGAAATAACAGGTTTTCTGCATTTTTGTTTGGTAAATGTGACTTGAGCTTCATCTAAGTTACAAAAATAGAAAAAAAACAATATTTTGTTTATATTTTGTAACACAGTTGTATCTCAAGTATCTGAAACCTTGGAGTTAAAAGGTAGCTGAACTTCCTTGGGCAACTTCAAGTGAGTTATTATAGTAGCTCTAGACTTTCACAACATTCAGGAGAAAATTTTGACCTTTTCTCTACACAGAACTGCTTCAAGTCAGACACTTTTGTAGGATGCCTGGTGTGAACAGCCCTGTTGAGGTCATTTCACAGCATGTGGGATTAAAGTTATAGTTCTGACCAAAAGACAAATTTTCTTTTTCTGAAACCTCCACCTCCAAACTCATTTCATCAATTGGATCCCAGATGTGCAAACTGCTAACTCCAATTTCAATTGACCCATATGTTCCATGATTTTCAGAAAAAAAACTAAGTCCAAGGGGTTCACATATTTTTCTTGCTACTGTAACCTAAAGGCACCAAATTGTGACAACAAGAATGAGCTTTTACCTCTGAAACAGTAAGCCCCAAGCTTCTTAGTAGGTTCTGGGAAGCCGGTCTGATTTCTGTAGCGATACATGGTCCTGACCCCGAGCAGACCTCCCCCACACTGAGTTCTGGGGACTGCAACAGGATGTCGCACGCTGCCATCAGACAGCCAGCCATAGTCGCATCTATCCAGTCCCTGTCTCCAAGCGGCATGGAGCTGGCCAGGGGTTGCTAGGACAGCATTCCTCTTTTTACACTCTTCATGAGCCTCTTTAAAAGTCATCTTACGGTTGACAGGAGCATAGTAAACTTCACCTGAATCAAAATACAAAAACATAAAATCAGAACACAAGGTCAAAAACAAAAAAGCAAGGTCAAAGGTCCCAGGAAAATGATTGCTTAAAGTAAATGACTCAGTTCACAAGATGCCTGGCATCAAAAGCAGAATCACACCTACTTCACCTTTATTGTTTGTTTGTTTTTTTACTTTAAATCATAAGTTACATTTTAGGCCATTTACAAATTTCAGAATAAGACTAAGCTGTGATAAGTCATTTTCTTCCTCCATAGGGCACAAACCCAAAATAACTCCCACTGATCACATTTAGGAAAACAGTAGTTCATTCATTATCTTAATGTCACGTGGGATAACAATGCAGACAATGTTCCTTTCAACGAACATGTCTGTAGTTTCAGTTCTCCATTAGTGAAAAAAAGGAGCTTATTAATTACACCTTCTGTTACCGTCCTAAGAATCATGCTCCATAGCAATCCAATATGAACATTTGTCTTTCTCTATAAAATAATATTGAATAAAATAACACCTAAACAAATACAAGGTCTTAGTTTAAACCAAAACAACTTTAAATGAGAAGAAGACATGTTATAGCCATGAACACAAATTATATGCTATGCAGTGAACACAGGTTTTTACTCTGAAATAGTTTTCGTTTGTATCAACTTCCTCTAGAAAATATTATAACAGACAAATCTTATCACGGTCTTTTACAGCTCCCAGAGGAGTTTTGGTAATTAATATAATAGACTGGACATTTCCACTCAATTTTGGTATGCATCAGACCGCAGCCTCTCCGCATAGGCTCAAAGCTGTGGACAGCAAATTGGGAAAATATTAATAATAATATGAAAAAATGAATTGGGTGTTGTGGTTTGTTCATAATACATGCAATTACTGTCAATGTTTGTTGCCATGGATGAAGTGATATTCCCCATTTGCAACCATCATCTGCTCATGACTCTAATCTTAAATTAAATTTCAATATTATGTGCTGTACACATTTCATATACATATTATATACAAAGAACATATGACAGAATAAAGACAGAGGGCTCAGAAGTAGAGATTTCCCCTAAGCAATGCAAAAAGCTGTTAAAACAAAATTTTTCCTCTGAACTCAGTTTTTACTTTTTCAAAATGTGGATTGGTTTTATGCAACAACACATACATATTGTTGCATAAAACAATATATAGGAATGTGAGGTATAAATGAAAGTGAAATATTCAAAAATACCAATGAGTGCATTCCCTCAGAAGTTTTTCTATGGTGTTTTAGCTGGAGCATGCATGTGTCCTCTGAAGCTTACCATCAAGCTTGTCTACGTAACAGTATACATCATAAGTCTCTGTGGGGTTCCTTCTTCCATATGACCTAATGCCAGGCTTAGTCATTAGGTTTCCATAACAGCCCTGTCTTGGTTTTATAATTGGGTATCTGTATGGACAGAAAAACAAAAAGCCATTACAGTGCCCTGTCCCCTTTTGTGCAGAAGACTGTGTGTACAGTATTAAAAATACACTGCAAAAACAGCCCCTGTAAAGATGAGCATAATATTTCTTAATCTAGACAAGATTGTCTAATTTTAAGTAAAACAACTCTGCCAATGAAGAAGTAAAAAAAAGTAAGTAAAGAAGTAAGAAAAATTTTCTTGACTACAATTTTTTAAATTAGTAAAATAGTCTTCTAATTTTCTTGAAACAAGGCATTTTTACTTTCTTTGAAAATAACTTCTGCGGTGTACAGGAGCTGTGCTAACCTCACTGTCTGATCAGCAATCCAACCAGCATCGCAGTGGTCAAAGCCGTCCTCGTATGCTGCTTTCAGCTGGCCATAGGTGGCAATGGTTGCGCCAATATCTTGGCAAGTTTGGATGGCCTTCTGGTAATCCAAAGTGTACCTGCTGGTGCTTGCGCGGTAGTGAAAAACAACACCTGGAAAAAAAGACATTGACAAAAAACAGTATTCAAAGATCAGACATAATGAAATTGTGTAAAGAAAGTTCAAAATAGTCATCTGGAATTCATTTATATAATTTTCAGAGGGATAAATTATGGCAAGTGTTTTATAAAGTAGGCTCTGTGAGTGAAATGTTTTAGTGCTTAAAGTTCACCACAAATGAGCAAGATAACTGCATATGATGCCACAGCCCTGAAATCCCCATATTTGCGGACAGTAAACACACAAATGTACAGATTGATAGTCTCAATTAACATTGCAAATAGTTGGAAAAGAAGTTATGCAGACAGTAAACCAAAACTATCTCAGTTTCTCACCCCCATCACCTCCACCCACCAATGTTTTCAATAAGTGTTACACAGGATCTCCCACAATATTTCTCATTAATAACCACCACCCCACCCTCACAAACTTTTATGCTGTTTGCTTACTAAGTAGTAAGCACAATAAATTAGTTCTGATGGTGATGTGAAGTGAATGTCTCACCAGCTAACTTGGCAAGGCATTCAAGATGGAGGGATGCATGAGAGCTATAAAGCTATAACTCAGCTTGTGGAGTTTCATCCTCATGTGGACTCTTGTGGCTAGATAGGTTAATGGTGAAATTAAAACACTGCTGTGCTTGATAACATCTGGGACAAAAAGTCTCATCTAATTCTTTTCGGAAAGAGCATCGGCTGTGAAATATGAACAAATTCAAACTCTGCTTAGTCTCTGTAACTACTAGGTGGCTGCAGTTATCAAAGTAAGCTGAAGGGCGCCCATAGTTCTCTCATACTGTTTACATTTCTATCACCACTTGTATTACATTTCACTATTATTAAGCCCTTGCATCAACCCCCCTCTACAATTTTCATGGTTTTAGTCTGATTCCAGCATGGCGTGGGAAAGAAACTGTAAAAATCTTACCGCTGACGTCAAGGTTAATTGTATCCTGGGTGTCTTCAATACCGTACATGACCTCACAACGGTAAGTACCCGCATCACTGGCACGCAGCTTAACCACTGTCAACGAGGCATCACCAACATCCTCAGGGTGACTGGGCACTGACACACGGTTCCTGTAACTTGAGCCAATCTTGATGACGCCATTTTGTGCCACTAACACTGTGGATTCCACTTGACCCTCTATTTTGGTCCATTTGATCCGTAAGTAGTCATCGTTATAAATGGCTGCTCCATTAGAACTGATGACTGGCACTGAAGTTGGGATTATGGAGAAGAAGCAGGGAAGACTTACTTTCCCTGAGAGGGATCCAGTAACTGGTCTTATTATAGATAATGTGTTGGAGGCTGAAACAGAAAGCATAAAAAATAGTTAAATGTATCTTCAAATTATACTCTATTGCATCATATTTCCTTCCATCCAGACATATATCATCCCCTTGCTCTTACCCCTGAACATGCACGTCAACACAATAAACTGTCTGACCAGTTTACATTGATAGGGTGTGACAACTACACCCAGGCTATTAAAAAAACATGCATCATGGCTTGAAAGTGGTTTTTGGAAAGTCAAACCTCATCCTCAACGATGGGTGTGGGAACATGTTTAACACTGACTGTACTGTATGTAGAGCATATTAGTATGAAGTTAAAGATAATTGGTTACAGAGGGGAGTCATGATTTCATCTGTTTATGGCATGCCACAGCCTAGCTCTATACATGTTCATATTCCCTCTTTTACCTACAACAGGACAATGTGATCATAGCATGGAGATCCCCACCTACTTCACCCTGTTCAGGGTCTTGGGGGACTCAAGCCTATCTCAGCTATCAATAATGTTAAAGACTTGAATAATTTTTAGGAAGGGACATTTAATATAATCCTACATTTTAAAGATTCTGTTGGGAATAGCAAAGAATTTGACTGCTTCTAAGTCAAACAGGTACATAATCAACTCTGCGTAAAGTAAAGGAAAGGAAAGGAAAGGAAAGGAAAGGAAAGGAAAGGAAAGGAAAGGAAAGGAAAGGAAAGGAAAGGAAAGGAAAGAAAAGACAATCCATTAGGGCTGTTGAGGACAAATTAATGGCAGTTTGTGAAGTCACTCTGAACCCACTGGAGAAGAAAACAATTCACCATTTTATTTTCTTTCTTTTTGGTTTCAGGCATGGGGAGGTTGGGGGACAAGGGATGGGGGGAAGGAGGGTGTGCGTGTGTGTGTGTGAGTGGGGGGGATTAAAGGGAATAATACAGGGAATGCACAGGGAATGGTGGTGGGACAGCCCCAGAGACACCAGTCTATGTGCCAATGCCCCTGGGGGCAGAGGGCCTTATTAGGATGTAGGATAAAACCAGCTGTTCAGCTTCCAGGCTGGGAATTGAGTCTAACTGAAAGGTGTCCATATCAGAGACAGAGCAAGAAAGGGCCAGTGGAGAACTGGTGCCCACTTGGCCCCAAGATAAAGCTAAATACTTACATCATCATGGTATCACCATGGTTCACATGACCGAGATTAGACGGAGCTTATCACAGTCAATTACTTTAAGAAAATACCCCAAAAATCCATTATGTAGAAATCTATACATCAAATATTCTTTCAGAAAAGGCTCTAAGTGTCAGTTCTAGTGAATATTAAAATCAAAGAGGAAGGGAGTGGGGTGTTGGTAAGGAGAGACGAAGGAATATAAAAAAAGAGAAAAGGAGAGGTGAGAGCCATTGATAGAGGAGGGGGAGTGACCAGAAAATAAGAGAAAAGCATATTTACCCCATTCAAAGCTTACCTGTTGCAGCTGCAGCTTCACAGAGATAATATAACCACAGGATATGCTTAATATTTAGCATCATCTGTTGGTGAAATTAAAAATCTGCATTAGTAAAGAACTTATTTAGGTACTTTTATTGTTTATCTTAGCTCATTCACATTTTCAGGGTCATTTGATTTAAAAAAAATCCTCAGCATTCAAGGTGTATCGTTTTAGCATACAATTAACCAAAGCAAATATCTGACTATATGTGATAGATAACAAAGGATCTTGCTCTCTCTCTTTGAGACACATTTTACATATATTATGTGTGAGATTTCCAAATTACTTAGTTAATGATAAAATAGTGATGAAAAAGGGAACAGATATTTAATGAGATAACTTAATGCTTTCAGTGGATTGGTGGGCAGTGAAGTTAGGTAAAACTTCCTGTGTGGTCGAACTTCAGAGTTTTTGGAGTCAGGGAGACAAGAACATCGAGCCTTGGTCTCATTAGCACCAACTGTATAAACACAAGCAGTGAGTCTCAATGAGAGCTGAAAACGGTGGGAGCTCTCTATCAAAGTACAATTAACAACAGAGAAAGATAATCACCTAAAATATTTCAGGACAGCAGTCTGGGATTGTGACTTCATTTCTGCTAAGTGTCCATCAACAGAGTCATCCTAACAAATCCATAATTTATTGATTCTTTAATAATTATATTTAGAAAATTAAAAATATTTTCTAAGTGTATGCGATTACAGATGTTTTTCTAGGAAACAAAAATAATCGTCATTCAAAAGACATCACGCACTTCAGCCTCACACAGACTCATAACTGCTTGTACAGTTTTATTTATTTATTTATTTATTTATTGGAGCCAATGGCCCCTGAAGCTCAGCAGAGATGTTCCTGTTGTAAGTAAAATATGCCTGCCTGCGCGGCTGTCAACGTCAAAATAGTTATTTTCTTTGTCTGTCTTTTCAATAACCTCCCTTTCCCCTTACCTTCCCCCTTTTATGCTGAATAGTAGTTATGACATAAGTTCCTGTTAACGTCAAACTAGGAGGCAAATTTAAAACCCGCTGAGCGATCTGTATTGATTTTTAAAATTTACTTTACTTTTGTAACTTATTTGTGGACAGCAAGGATCACAGGGTATATTATTAGCAAAATAATGACTTGATTTGAATTGATTTACGTGATTATTTTTACTGAATGACCACAGAAAACTGACACATGTTGACAAAAGCATTAAATATTGATAAATACAAATATTACGATACTCCAGTTCCTATATTTAAAAAATTAAATGATAGGAAAATACTTACATTTAAATGTTCTTTTTCTTATTCCATAAAATTTACAAACAATCATGCAAGTCCTTAAATTGAGATAGTCCCAGTGCGTAACATCCAACTTGATGCAGCAGCACTTGTGTACCCGAGGATCTTTTTCTATTCTCCTTGATGCTCAACAGTTGCAGTCTGCTGCTAAGGAGTGATCCTAGTTCTGGAAGAAGCAACAGGATCTGTGAAGTGTTGGCAAGAAACAAGATCAATTTTGCTTAAACCACGCTGTTATTTCGTCAGAAAGGAGGAGCCCGTCTAAGAAATGAATGAGACACTATGTGCAGGAAAAAAAAAAAAAAAAAAACAACTAATTTGACCATGTGCTGGAGAGGTACTAAATTCTCATCCAATCAGACTCTTCTGACATCACGCAGTTGTTTTTTGGTTTTTTTTTTTTTCTTTCTCCCTTCACGGATCCACCCCATTTATTTTAGTGGGTGAATCTGAACCGGCAAGTAATATTGAAGTATTCAGAGAAGAATAGGTAATACAATTAAAACACCCATTTCATATGGGGCATGTTTTTTGTGTTCACAATAGCTATAAATGGCAGGTATAATCAAGCTTTACTGGAGCACTCACACTGTGGAGTAATGCCATGTGGAGAGCGCACCAGTCATATCCAAGGGTGGGCAATGGAAATGGTGATGTAGTCATGTCTCTGGTTGAATTTGAGTCACGAAATAGCATCTTGTCTGTTCCAACCGCACATTTCTGTCAATATTGAGAGGGTGTGTTCCCATCCATCTCTCATATCTGGCGATGCGCAAATCCACTCTTGCCTCAACTATATTTGTGGTCGGATTTCTACACCTGCTTAACATGAAAGCAGTTTACTCATTATGTGAAAGAGTTTATCAGCAGAAAAGAATCGGCTGAAGTGGAAATAAGTCTCCGATCACTGCTCGGAAGCCATTCGATTGTGGAACACTATAGCTAAACTAGGTGCAGAGCTTTCCACACGGGGGAGAGGCTGGACCATAGTTTATCAATGTTTCAATAATCACCGTGATTCCCTCCTGTTAGACATGTAGGAGGGCTTGGATGGCGAAGCGTGATCGTGCGCATACCTATGTGTAGTTGGTCACGTCACATTATGAAAGTTTCATTTCTCAGTGGGACATGTCAGACAAAAAACGGATAATCTACTTTATTATTTGTCACGTTTGCATAAAATCATTTTCATATTTATTTACTTATTAATTTGATCAGTTTCTTGTTGAACTCTTTTGCTCTCATAATGCCACAGTTCATGGAGATAACTGATTATTTCACACATAAGCTTCAGCCCTGGTGTCCTTAATATTGACTTAATGACAATATTTCATCCTTTGCCTGTGATTCAAAACTAACAGGAAACTACAGAAAATTCTCTAAACCGTGAGTCAGTTAAATATTTTATAAAAGTAGGCCTATGCACCATAAGTGAAAAATAAGTTGAAAATAGGTTTTTAAAAGTGTAACATTTCCCCACTAACTACATATTTGTAGGGGTTATTTCAGTTTCACATTTAGACTACATCACATTGACAGAAGATTTGTATCAACAGATAATTCCACTGAGGGATCTTATTTGAATGTATCAGTATTGCAGTCTTAGTAAAATAAACTATACACCATAGATGGATCCTCCTTATAGGTATTGGAAAGGCTTTTCCATTTGAAGCAATATACTTTTCATCACTCAACTGTTTAGTAAATAGGTCATATTAACTTCAAAGACTGTATCACTAGACAGATTATCCATGGCATCACCCATATGATTTCTGAAGAGTGATTTTGAAGTGAGAGGTCATGGTCATTTTCAAAGGCAGGAGTGAAGTCAACTGAACTTCCAGCTGCCTTTGAGAATTACTACACCATTGACAAAAAAGCTAAGTCAAGTACAAAATTGTGCATTCTAATTGAGTTAATCCCTTTTTTTTCAAGTCAGTCTATTTATGAAAATTGTTCAGCTAATTACTTGCCACTATAGAGGGTACTTTGTGATATACTTTGTATTAACTTAGTTAACAGGATCTTCCAAAGGTCTTATTTATTCAGCTACTACTTGTCTGAAAAAATCTTGGCAGGGCAGATAAAGCCTGTCAAGAAATAAATCTAGTGGTTGTAGCTGCTGCTTTCCTTCAGCTGTGACTGAGCAGCGCATGTATGATGTACTTCCATCTTGATTTCTGGAAGTACACAAGGCGATGCATACCCTAAGCATTCCGGTCAAAAGGCGTTCATGGGAACACTGCAAGTGTCCCCCTAGAACAGGGGTGGCCAATTTGGTCCTCGAGAGCTACTATCCTGCATGTTTTAGATGTTGCCCTGCTTCTTCACACCATGACACAAGTGGCTGTGTCATTGACAGAGTTGTTCAGA
>JAOWBL010000024.1:6521680-6536958 GCA_028564865.1 Zenarchopterus dispar | reverse complement strand
GGCGGGGGGGGGGGGGGGGGGGGGGGGGGGGGGGGGGGGGGGGGGGGGGGGGGGGGGGGGGGACCTTGGTGACCTTTCATAAGTGCCACTCTATTTTTTGTGTAATAACTATTTTTTCATTGGATTTGCACTGGTAAGATGGCTGGGTGAGTGATTTTTATCATGTTTTAATGTTTGCCTGTTTTGATGCTTTTGTGTCCAGTGATGGAGTTGTGAAATATTTGCTTGCTTGTAGTTCTGAGCATTTTGTACATTTAGAGTCTGATTTTCTGAATGTTTTCAAGTCTTTTCTTTAACGGCGTTCTGTTTGGCCTCTACTTTGCGCTATGACCCAGTTGGACTTGGGGGGAATTGATTGGTGTAGACTGATCCTTAGGCATCGATCAGTCACTCATGACTTCCTGCAGTCAACTGTAAACTGGAACTATAATGGCTTTTAAAAAAAAAAAAAAAAAATTAAATAAAACCACGTTAACAACTCAAAGTGGTTTTGTGTTTGTTTGTTTTGTTTGGGGGTTTTTTTGTCTTTTGTTTTTGTCATATAATTAGAGGTACATACTGCACTTATGTTGACTTTGGCTCCTGGGATCCTGTATCGAACAAGTATTTTTAGGGCTTGATGTTTCTCTTCTGGTGGCCATAGAGGTAAACTATTCTGTTTTGCTTCCCTCTTTGGCTCAGATCTTGTGGGCACTTTGTGAGCATTAAAAATACCAGCATACTTTTCCTCTGTCGTTAGCAAGTTATCGTTGAAACTGTTTCATTATTCTGTCACTATTTAAAGGGAAATAAACAGGCTTTGCAATGGTATAAGATTTATTCCAAAGAAGTATTGTTACAACAAAGTAATAATCTACCAAACACAAATTCCCTTACTTTTTGTGTAGTGTTTAGCTCACAAAACATTTTTAGTCAATATTCCAATAGAGTTGACTAGTTACTTCTTCCTAATCACCACAGGGGGGCAGTGTGTCACAAATTGCCTTAAGTAAGGGGGCAATTACTGTTTCTCAAGGTCAATATTACATATTATACTGATGTTAGACAGGTAATAAGGTTCTCTAAACAAACAACTATCCAATGCAAAATGTCATGTCATGATGAGGACACACACTAGCTGAGAATCTAAAATGAACTGAATGTCTTCTAGAACTGCATTTCAAAAGCAGTTACTGCTGTCCCAGGAGTCAGTATACTTAGATCAGGAGTCAGTATACTTAGATCAGGAGTCAGTATACTTAGATCAGGAGTCAGTATACTTAGATCCCAAAACAGCATATCAGTTTAGCCAATTAGATTACATCAAAGATCACCCCTTCAAATGAACAAAACATTTACCCACTCAGAGAGACATCATGCTGCCTATGATTTGCTTTTAATTCCAATCACATCAGCTGAGTCTGGGGGTGCTGTTGGGAATGGAAAGCAATATAATTATTAATAAGCCCCTTACTGACACAGAGAGTAAGTTAGAGCAAGAGTGAGTGAGAGAGCTAGAACCAGCATATCATGAAATGGCAGAGATAAGACTTGGTGTGTCTTTAGCTGGGACTGCAGTGGTTGCACCACTTGCTCTTGTTCACATGCAGGCAGATGCACGCACACACACACACACACAGAAGCCATCACTGAAGTCATCCACTAGAACAAGATCTAAACTGTAGAGGAGCTGAATTTGCCGCACACACACAAACATACACATACACACACACACTGAACGCCTGTACCCCCATTGGTTGACGTCTCTCCACCCCACCGCAGGAGTCTCTGAGGGGTCTGCTGCAGTACTCTGCTCCAGGGGCCTGGAAACGCTGGAGTGAGCCTTTTTCTCCCCACATTACTTCTATTTTTGGGCTGCATATCCATGGTCCTCAGCTTCCCTCATTTTCCACTGTTTTTAGACATACTGGTTCCCAGTGTACGCTGCATGTGCAGCTTCACTGCCTTCACTCCAGATGGAAACAGCAGTAAGGCCTGAAGCTCACAGAGGCAATATGATACCACTGAGACAACGGGAATCTGTGCAATAAAGGAAGGGCGCATAAATCGTGCCTCCACTGCAGGGCCCAGGGGCAGCAACCCAGTACTCAGCCAGCCATGTAGACTCAGGCCACAGCTGAAAGAATTTGGAAAGGGCCCTTCATTCAGCCCATCCCCCATACCAACAGAAACCTATCTCCTCTCAAGAAACCACAGGTTTCCAAGACCGAGTTTAAATAAAAATCTGAGATTTAATTTTATATTTGATCAATGTACTCTGCTGTGTATATGTGCTGTATACACCCTATTTACACAGCATTTTCTTTTCCCACTTCCACATAAGGCTTCAGGTGGAAACCTATCGAAGAACATTTGAATCAACTTGGTTTAAATTACATTTTACAAAGTCCTTCAGGACATATTGATTAATGATAGGTTTAATAGTGGGCACTTTATTCTGCTGCCTATTGATGCAGGTAACTGCAAATGACAAGAGAACTTAAAGTGAAGATCTTGTAGTTTTGAGGTTGATGAAGAAGGGAAAATGGTACATACACTGTTTCTACCCCCAGACCCTCATTTTTAACAAAAAAACTGAAATCAGACAGAAATGGTCAGTACATTATAGACTTGGATCTATACCTCAGGGGGGGTTATCAATATCATTAAGGAAAACTCTTTAACTTCTTTTTTGGAGTAAAATACAAGGGTATCTGCCCACATTCATAAATTAGAGGGAGGTCCCTAATTCTACAATAGCCTATAGGGCTTCAGATTCATGTAGGAACCTGTCAGAGGGAGGAAGCATGTTTATGAATGAATATACTGCTTCTCTGCCCCTGATCAGTGTGTAGTTTGATAACTTAAAGGATGAATAAGACGTCCTGCGTGGCGTGGAAACATCCAGGGCTGCAGTTCATTCCTCATTCGAGCGTTTAAAGCCATTTTAATAACTACAGAAACACACAAAGAAGCTCTGAACAACTTCAAAACAACAGACTTGTGTCACAGTGTATATAATCAATGTAAAGTTGCAAAGTTCTCACAAGGGCAGCTGTTGGGTTTGACACTTGACTGACAATGTCTGATTGCAATGTTTGGATTTTAAAGCTGCGTTTTGTGTTTTCTCCGCGGCTACATAAAAATGAGTATCCGGCTTATTGATGGCGGTGAATGCCAGCGGGCATTAGAACAGCAAGCGGCCATCTGCCAGCCTGGAGAACTAGCAACCCCACCAGCTGCAGTCGCAAAACGCCCTACAAAGCAGGACATGCATGCAGCTTCTGACGTCTGCGGCCACACTGCGCTACAAAGACCAGAAAAGCCAGGAGCGGAAACAATGAGAATCCAGCTTATAGACGCCGCATAGGTCCGAGACCAGCAAGTTTTTTTGACCAGAGGCTGCTGTTAAGTGCACATCGCTTCATTTTCGGATGAGCGGCTTATTAAGCGATCATTTTTCCACGCTGGAAAATACACATAAAAAGACTCATGCAGGGGCACTTTAATACACCGACATGGCGACGGCAAGAAAAGGGAGAGAGCTTTTTACTATTTTGGAAACTAGCGCGGACACAGAAAGTACCACGGAGTGCGACGGTCAAGACTCTCCGCTTAATCTTTCGGCCGATGTGAGGTGGTTTGAAATCCCCAATAGAAAGCCGGACTCGGACGAGGAGGACGAAGACGAAGTCCGGCGGGAGGAGGAGGAGGACGGCGAGGGGGAGAATGGACTGACGAGCTCAGCAGCCGCCGCGACGGAGGCTGCAGACGCGGCCAGCTTCATTGCAGGAGGAGGCTGCAACATAATACTGGTGACTGGCAGCAACGGGACCAAGCACGACGAGGAGGACTACGCAGAGGACTGCTATTATTCTACCTCCACAAACTGGTCTGACGCCACCTCAAACGATTCGGATATTGATTTCTCCGATTTGGAGGAGGAGGAGGAGCGCAGGAGTTTTTTCCGCTTTCAGGAAGACTTGGATGAGGACTGTGCTGCTCCTGACTTCTGGGGTGAACCTGACCAGGTGATCTCAATCGAGCCCTTCTCCGCTGCCAGTGGCCCTCAGCACTCGCTGGGGGACGACGCTGACACCCGTGACTATTTCCGGATACTCTTCCCAGATTCTCTTTTTGAACACATGGTAGAACAAACAAACAATTACGCCCTCTATCGGCAGAGGAGGAGTGGAAAATCAGACCCCCACTGGCACCCCACTGATGTCAGAGAAATGAAAGCTTATGTGGGTCTGAATATTCTGATGGGGATCAATCAGCTTCCCGACACCGGCATGTACTGGGCCAGTGACATTTTCATAGGCAATGCGGGTTTTAAGAAAACGATGACAGCGAGGCGCTTTGAAAAGCTCACTCAGTACCTTCAGCTGTGTGATCGTGAGTCTGAGCCTGTCCGTGGAGAGCGTGGCTATGACGGACTCTTTAAAATTAGGCCTCTCCTGGACGTGATCGAGAACACTATGTGGGACGCATACATCCCCAACTGCTGTTTAACAATAGACAAGTGTGCCATTGTCACAAAGGGACGTTTCTCCCCCACCCAGTATATGTCCTCTAAGCCCCTGAGGAAAGGGCTGACAGTGTGGATGCTGTGTGACTCCCGCTCAGGCTATTGCCACCGGACCAAGATCTACATAGGCAGACCCAGTGAGGATGAGGCATCAGCCTCATTGGGTTACAGGGTGGTGACCTCCCTAGTCCGCGGCCTGGGAGGGCAGTACCACCATCTTTTCATAGGCGGCTTCTTCACTTCAGTGCCCCTCCTCCAGAGGCTGCTGAGGGATGGACTGTACGCCTGTGGACCCACTCATCCAGGGCGCAAAGGCTACCCAGAAGTCCTGCGCCCTCGTAATGTTGGAAAACTGTGCCAGGGCGAGTTCTACCAGTGCCAGCGTGGCAACTTGATTGCTACAGTGACAAGGGACGTCAAGATGGTCAGCTGCCTCTCCACCAACTGTGCACCAGGGATTGTGGGCATAAGTCCGGGTCGGCAGCAGCACGATACAGACGGAGAGGGTGAGAGTGACAGCAGGGACAGCTCAGGTTCATCTTTTGGTGTACCTCGACCTCTGCCCTTGCTGCTGTACCAGGAGAACATGAGGGGGGTGGACCTCTGCGACCAGCTGAGGGAATGCTATCAGGTTGGCAGGCCATGTAAAAAGTGGTGGCGCTACTTTCTGTGGTTCTATGTCAATCTGTGCATTGTCAATGCCTACATAATCCTGAGAGAGAGCAGAGGGGGGGCGCCCCCAGCTGGCTTCAACGGTAAGCAGTTCACCCAGCGTCACTTCCGTGTGCGCCTGGCACAGCAGCTGATAGGAGACTATCAAGGGGCGAGAGGTATGGAACGGGCTGCACGCAAGAGACATGCAGATTCACCCATTGAGTATGGGCATCGCCTGGAGCGCATGTCAGAGCGCTCTCGTCGCTGCAGGAACTGCACCAACAAGGGACTGCGGCATGAAAGCGTGTTCGGCTGCAAGATATGCAATGTCCACCTATGTAGGGGTGGATGCTTCTCTGAGTTTCATAAATAAATACAAACTGATTTTTGTTTTTATATCCTTTGTGTAATCCAACAATTTGTGTCACAATTTTCTTTCTTTTTTTTTTGTTTGTTTTTTAAACAGTAAAACAATTTTGTAATTCCAAAGGTTACCACTACAAGTGCACACTTTATCGTCACACACTTTATGTAGAGCTAGTTTTAGGTTATGGATATTATTGCACGTATATTAGAGAAAATAATCAAAGACACTGTAGATTATTTGAATTAGTGTAGAATGTTTTGGAGCTCGCCTTCTGTAACGCTGACATAAATGCCTTGTGTCAATTTTTTATACGTTTAAAACATGATAAGAATTTTGTAGTAAAAAAAAACATAAAATTAAAAGTTTCTGCACTTGCAATTGATGAAAAAATGTTTACAATGGGAAATTTCTCTTTTTTTTTCCAAAATAAAAATGTCATTATGATGGACTTAACTAAACCCTATTTCTTTTTCTCTCTGTTTAAACCACCATAATATTATGTGCAAAAAAAAAGTGTAATTAAAATCTGAGTATTGGTACATTTTCTTTTTTCAGGTTGGTTCGCAGCTGAAAATCCATGTGTCTCTGGCCCTTCAAATGGACACAGCTTGGACTAATTAAAGGGCAGAAAAAGCCCCTCAGTAGTTCCCAGCCAGTGGTCCCAGTGATGCCATTTCTTTCTCCAACCACACCACAGACACAGAGCCATCTGTGGCCCTGTTGCAGTGAGTTCAACCCCAAAAAATGGTACAAGTCCCTGACTTGACTGGAAAATAAAGGAAATACCCATTTTCATGAAATATTATTTGCCTGATGAGTGAGGGCACATATTTGAATCATGTAAAACAGCTTGTACAAGATTAGCCAAATGAGGATGTCTTGGATCAAAGCTCTTTTTTGAGGCCTTAGAGATGAGTAGAGTTTAATTAAGAAATGTCTTTGACTTGTGAAGGCATATTTCCATCAAAGCGTTTCTGTTGACTCTGTTATCGGCTGACAAGGCTGCAAACATAGACAGATTGGACACTTTAGCAAGCCAGACTACTTGTCTTCTGTGTGAGACAAGGTCTCTCTCCTTCTTTAGGATGCTATCTCTTGCTATCTTTCTCTTTCCCCAAGCTCTGTTGTGCCATCCCACGCAAACACACACACACATACGCACATACACACATAGCCCTTCCCCTCCTTTCCTCTTCACTCTTGCAGTCTTGCAGTCCCTCAGCCGTTCCCCAGCTGGGAGAGGGTTAGTCAACTGGACGGCCATCCCGCTGATCTGCTGGAGCCCTGTGGGGAGTTGCCATGACAACCGTGGCCGATGAAGACAGGGAGTCGCCAGCAGGCCCACATGGTTGTCATGGTACTCACTCTGGCTACATGATGGGAGGTGCCAGAGGCCACACCTCCAACTCCTCTCTCCAAAACTAGAGAGGGCTGCGGTGTGATGTGTGTTTGTGTGTATAAGTGTATGTGTGTATGCAGAAGGAGCTGGCTGGCTGACAGTCTGCACACCCAACACTAAGCCAGGCTGGTTACCAGGCAGGCTCCACTACGGCACTGCTGTCAAGATTGAAACTAAGTGCTGTTTTGCAGATGTTTTCATGCAAGTGTTGCTGTGGTTTAGCAGCTTAGGCCTCTCCTACCACACAGTTCCACATCATATCAAACCTATACAATATATTCTCATGATTAGGCAGAATTAGTTAAACCTACATTTGTAAACCCCAGATCAAAAAGTTTACACTAATACATATAGACCTGATCTACCTGAATGCTGAAAGATGTCTTTGACTAATAGTTTCCCTGTGTACTCATATTCTAAGTTTTAAGTTCTTACATGTAGACCACTCAAGAATTTATACATTTAAACCCTTGAGATTTAATCCAAACAACATCTTATATTTTCCTTCTAATACGAATATTTCCAAATGGGCTGAATTATGATAACAAAACATATGCACTAAAATGAGAATGTGACGCTTCTGTTAGCCTCTATTCTGTTATTAAGAATTAATTTAGAAGTAGAACATCTCTTTTCTTTTGTCCTTATTCTTCTGTGTTTTCTGGGAACGCTAGAGCTCCATCTGTGCTGAGTCAGAACCAAACACTGTTCTGTTTCTCTTTAGGCAGGTGGGTGTACTGTACGCAGTGTCACGATAGCCAGATATAATGTTTCCAGGATGGATCCCAACCATAAAGTGCTCAGCCCTCAACATGTTTCCCCTCCTGGGCAAGGAAAGATCTGGGAGTCCCTGTCAAGAACATGGGCCTGGTTTCACTTAAAAACAACTGGTTGGCTAACACATGTACTGAGAATCATGAATGTGCCTTTGTTAAATGCTTTCCTCTGTTGCAGAATCAGGACTTGGACAAGGACGAGCGTGAGAAAGCTCTGACATCCAATTCTCAGTTCTCCCATTCATTGTGTCTCTACTGGATGTGTGTGAATGTTCTACACAGACATCACTGTGAGAAGAACAATGAGAATAAATGTGTTTCTTCAGAAGCTTTTCTTTATGTGAAATTAAATGTAGTTGTAGAAGGTAGGATTGCTCAAAAATCAAAATTAATTTTTTCAACATACCACAGACAAAACAATTATCCTCTTACACCGGCAAAGTATTTGTACCTGAATTATAAGACATGCAGATCAAATTCTATGCTGCACTCCATCCATCCATCCATCCACCCATCCATCCATCCATCCACCCATCCATTTTTTTATACCCACTGAATCCTATAGGGTCACAGGTGTCCCCTGGACCCTATCTCAGCTCATTACAGGTGAACAGAAGTTATACAACTTAGACAGGTTGCTAGTTCATCACAGTATGCTACACTCATCATTGTTCAATACTGACCTTGTCTGTCTTTTTCTTTTTTTAATCCAGTTAGTGTATTTTCTAGGTTCTTATTTTTAAAATAAAATACATTTTAACATGTACATTTTGATTAGATTTTTGGCTTATAACCTTTTTCAAGAATAAATAGATAAATATAAACTGATAAACTGGGCTTTTTGGTCTATCTTCTATTAGCTCTTAGTTACAAATAAACATTTTCCCTTTCATTTTATTCAGGATTTAATTTAATTATCAGTCTGATGCTCCAGTTTGCTTGAATTTATAAGAACCAGCAGGTTAAGAACTGAAAACAGATTTTTGTTGAATAACTTTTTTTTTTTTTTCCATATTTATCATCTTATGAAACCGTTTGTCTGGTAGATTTTGAACCTCATCCACCAGACCGAGCTATCTCACACTATGTGGGGAACAAAATAATCAGGTCTATCTCAGTCTCCTACAACAGTAAAATTTACACAGCCTCTGTCAGCATGAGTCCCTAACAATGTCTTTACTTTATATATGAATCTGTACTGTCTGGTCCCTTTCCAACCAACAGAACATTCACATTCACATATACTGTCTGTGCAGTTTTTCTATATACTTATGTACAAATCAGTTATCCAAATCTAACTTCCAATTATTCAACTTTGTTGTTTTTATTCTGAGGCACTGCTTATTCATGTGAAATTACACTTAAATGAAGTGAATATATTGTCTTTATCTGAAACAGTAATGATAATTTTGATCTGTTCTATGTGATGGTTCCTTTTCATAATCCCTATTTCATAACAAATGTTTACATTTACCTTGTGTAGAAATTACCACATAAAATTAAAAGCATCCATCAAATGGATACATTTGTAAAATGGATGCAAGAAACTATATTTTATACCACTACCACTTTGGTACAGCAATTTCCTGCAGCAACACTGTTGCCAGGTAACGATGAGAATTTGAGAAGCAAGTGAAGTGTATCAGCTAGCCAACATATATATAGTTTTGCAAGCAGATCCAAAATAATTACCTTACTTTAATTAATATGTTCTCGCTCTCTCTCAAAGATTTTTTTAAAATAAAATAAAAAATGATGTTAATTGTTATTGCGTTCTCAGTTTTCAACAGTTGTTAGGTATAGAGCCAAAAGAAAGGTTCAAGGACACGGACTCTTGTACAGATCACGTTTAAATAATTTTACTATTCTGACATCGCCACCAAGTGGACATGTTCATACATTAGAGACTTTCACCGGCCACTTTATCAGGCACAGTTGCCGACATACGTAATAAAGTGGCGGTAGTGGAGAAAGGTACTTGAGGATGGTAAACTCCTGAAAATACATTTTTTATTACGATTTTACAACAATAAAGAAAAATATACTATAATTTCTTGAGTTATTTTTTTTTATTTCAAACAACACACAGTCGAGCCATATATTGTACATATAATTTTTTTTTTTTTAACTTTATAGTATCATTTTAACCAGGGAGCTTTGGAAACCAGATGGATCTCTTTGGTTTTCGTTGATATGGTTTTGTCAGACTCTGCAGGATGACCAGAGGGAGTTTGATTTCTGGGTCTCTTATGAGAGGAACATCAAGAGTTATCTGTGCAAGAGAAGAAAAAAAAAGTAATACTGTTTTTGTCTGATTCACATAGATGGAAATCGGGGACTTGATCAGATCATTCAGATTTACATAGACCATAAGGTTACTTGACTCTGTTTCTGTCCCAGTAAACGCCAGAGTTTAATGGGAAGTTTCTTTAAGAACAGATGGCATGACGAAACAGGTTAGGCTGTAATATGACACTTTTGCTTGCTTCATTTGTGTGTAGACAAACCATGCGCTTTTAACTCCTCCTCCATTCCACTCTGTCTCTCGCCATCATACAACCACTGTGTGGTGCTGTTTGTAAGTGCAAACAATCTTCATTTTATGATACAGATTAACTAGGGAAACCATATCTATGTTTACTTGATGCTCACCTTGTTTCATATAAAAACATAATACATCAAACAAGTCTGGTATAAAGTGATATTAATATAGATCTCTCTCATTACAAGTACAAGTACCTTGATTCTGTACTCTTGCTTCATCATGCAGCAGTTGAAAAAGGTGGGTTGGAGCTGTGGAGGGATGCAAAGCACTTTAGTGATGTTGCGGCAGCTCTGAGCTGGAACAGCCTCTCCTGTTCCAAACAAGACGTCATTTGTGTGAACTCTCCTCTTTGTCTCAGCAACAAAGGTCTGCTTCTCACACAGGTAGAATTTGGGAGTTACTGAGCACGCCGATTCATTCAGTACTTCCACAGCAACTCCCATTGCTTCACCTGGTAATTTTTTTTTTGGGGGGGGGGTGTTAGTAGTTTATATTTACAATGTAGACAATACAGAAACAGATATCCCATACAAAACATTTACCTTGCTTTAAGCCCATTTTTTCTGAGCTAACGTTCATAGTCACTTTTCCAGAGCCATGAAATGAAATTCTGGTGGCACATTGTTGTTCCTACAATATCACACAGAAATTGAAGATTTCAGGGAGACAAATCTCAAAATATTTCTATTATGACTGAGTGGAGGGTTTTGCATCAGGAAAAGGAAAATGGAACCAAAAAAATATATTTCCCACCTTAAGTCCAATGATTATCATTTCTGATTTGGAGGCAAAGGGAAAGTCAGAGTTGGTCAGAAAAGGGAACTCAGCCTTGGTTTTGTGAACCAGCCAGATTGATTGAGTAAGCTGTGCTCGCAAACTGTATGTGATCTCACCCCATTTCCCTTTATATGATGAAGGTAGACCTCTGTGAGAAAAGAACCCGGTAAAAGATTACAGTATTTTATATATTCAGATCAGGAAGTGTTTATAATACAAATTCAATATATAGAGTTATTCCAGACTAGAACACATACGTATTTGGAATCACAAAGCTGAATGGGTACACATTTTTCCCCGAACCCATGATTTCTGAACCTTATTTTAAAAAAAGAAAAAAAGAAAAAAAAAACATGTTAAATGCACTTTTGTATATTTTCTTTTGCACTATAAGATGTCAATCAGCTGAGGAACTTAATGTTAATTTTATCTTTTATTTGTGGCACAAGCAAGGCAATACTAACCATCTCCTTTGTTTTTATCCTGAAGAATAACATGTTCAAAATAGAAGTATTTTCTCTTGTTGCAGTGGACCACTGTGGTTTGGCCTTGCTGCTCATACCAAGTTACCTTTGCTTTCCCCTTTGCTTTGACCACAAAACACTGCACTTTTATTTCCTTGCTGGTCACCACCGTCACGTTTCCAGACAGGACATTCCCAGGAGAGTAGGTGCCATGTTCATTCAGCTTGTCGTAATCCAGTAAAAAATGTTTAACAGTCATGATAAGATGTTACTACAAACAATTTTCCCAAAGCATACAGCAAAAACATGAAGATCTTCCTAAAAATGAATTACTGTTTACTGTAAGCAGCTTTAATTGTAATAAGATAAGGTCTCCCTTTGATGAAAAAGCTACTGGTGAGCCTCTACCTGTGGACTTCTCTGGAACCTGTGGCTGTCACACATGATCACATGATCAAGAGTGCAGGTGTCACTTTCACATCAGTAACTCTAGCTTGCAGACTTTCAGAGTAAATTAGGTTAAATGACTGAGCAGTATGCTATACTGTATATTCCAGTACTTAAGTGTACCAAATAATAGCGCGTTGAAAAGGATACTTCATTCTCTCTTTTCTATAAGAAACACACCTGCACAAACACACCAGGTCATTGTTAGTACATGTGCAGATATTACTGTTCATATAAATCAGAGAAACTATAAACAATTTCACATGTTAGGGAAAGTTTATTGATGAATTGGGTAACTTTAAGCCAAGTATCAAAGCATTCAGAGCATTTTCCTTCTAAAGTAGGTCCTGACAGAGTATAGTACTGCCCTCAACAGGGTTCAGTCTGTTGAATTTCAAGATTTCAGATCACTGAAGCATTTCAAAACAGTCTGGCAAAATGAAATAAGAGCTTCATTAACCCATCACACTGTGGTGTGATCAAATCAAAACAATGGTTTGCACAGTACAGACCATATCGTAACTCAATAGTTTTAAATTAGTACAAATAGATAATGACATTATTTTTTTCCCTTTGAATTCACCTCATTGAGCATTTGTAAGTCTACATATGCAATTTAAACTCACATTTACATTATTTACCAACCTTTGTTATGTATATTCACAGCTGTAGTTAAAAAATAAAATTTTACTTTAACTTCATATTTTGCAGCAGTTTACACAATATGTTGTTATGCAGTATTTTGTCTGAACTTTAAATAATACAATATTTAGTAGACTGAAATCAGAATGTAACACATAAAAATCTATTTACAGCCATATATCATTAACTCTGTGAAGAGAAGCTGTTGTGGCTTCAGATGGAGCAACAAGATATCTGAGAAACTTCGTTGTGTCAGAGGGAGGGTAGAGTAACTAGGATTATGTGGGCACTCGCTCAAAGTTACATTATCCTCACTGTGACACTTTTGAATCTCCACCCACTTCTGTTAAGTTATCTTAAAAGGTAATGTGGGCACCAGAACTTGTCAGCAAAGAAGAATGTGTGGAACTAAAATGATGCTTCGGCTGGTGTTATGGATATGCCGCGCTTAAATAATCACACCCTATTTTAAGGCTTGTATTTATGAGAAGAGTTATATTTATCATAGGGAGAGGAGGGAGGCATTACACATGCTTCGTAGGGAGGTGGGGGCTCTTTGGTATCTGCTGTAGTGCTCCAGGCTGGTTGACTCAGCATTCCATATGCTTCCAATCCAGGAAGAGCTGGTGGTTCTGTGCCCTCTGGAGCCTCAGGTAGGATGACAATGGGCAGTTTGATTGTTGGATTCGAAGCACATTTGATATCCAGATAGACCTGTAGAAAAAAAATGTATTAGGGTAACTAGAATCAACTAGCATACCCAGGTTCTCACTTCTCTAAAAAAAAAAAAAGTTTAATCAGCACTAATATTTTTCCATTGAAAGATTATTATAGTGGCAGAATTTGACTTTTATGTGCAGGAATAAAAAGGTTTGCTTTCCTACTACAGATGAAAATGGGAATAAAACGTCCCTTAACAAGAGGAACACAGAAAAAGGCCAGTAGCTTCCTGTGAGTAGTTACTCTACCAAAGCAGCATTCAGATATACATTAAAGAAAACAGAAAACAGCTTACCATAAGCTTGTATTCCAGCTTGATGATGGAGCAGTTCAGAATGGATGGGGGGAGATGTGCAGGGATGGGGATCACCTTGCTCACAGTACTTTCACCAGAAGCTGAATCAGCAGCATTGCCTTTATATTTCAGGATTTTTTGCGTCTGAACTTTTCGGCGGCCCTGGGCAAAGTAGCTCTTCTTCTCATACAAGACAAATTTGGGCTTCACTGCACGACTTGAGAGATTGTTGATTTTAACTGTGACACGGAAATTCTTGCCTGCAAAGCGAAGGTCAATGTTGAGATTGAAAAACGCTACATCTAACAAAGCAGTCAGTAGAGGAGGTCATGGAACAGATGAATGACTACGATTGATTACCACATTGGATAAATAGGCTAAGTATCTGAAATCCCGATCAAAAGCCAGTGTAGGTGCTGCACATCATCTTCTTATTCCTCATGTTAGCTTAAACTGCTTTGCCTGAAACACCCCTACGAGTTATATTCTAAGAACCATTAAAGAATTTAAATACTGTTAAAGTGACAAACATTATGACCCACTGAGTGTTTAACACTCTTGTTAATGTTTTATTTACTGATAACTTGCAAGGAATCACAAAGTGAAAAAGACAAGAAAAAAGGCAAGCAAAGTTAAAGCTGCTTCTTTGAGATTGTCCTTTTGTTCCTGCATTTCATCCATCCACTTTCTATACCTGTTGGATCCTGTACAGGAGTCTGCTGGACCCTACCCCAGCTCATTACAGGCAACAGACAGGGGTACAGTCCATCACAGGGTCACATATATAGACAACCAACCATGTATACTCACACCTACAGGCAATTTAGAATTGTCAATCAAACTAACATGTATGTTTTTGGACTGTGGGAGGAAACCGGAGTACCCGGAGAGAACCCACGTAAGTACAGGGAGAACATGCAAACTCCACACAGAAAGACTCCTGCCAGGCGTGGGAGTTGAACCAGGAACCTTCTTGCTGTGAGGCAACAGTGATAACCACTAAGCCACTTCCTTCCTACATTTCACTTAGAGCAAAATCTAGAAGTAGCCTATAGTTTACATTTTTTAATCACTTCTTGAAAGTTTCTGGACACAAACACCCTGGTGCTATCCAGTACTCCCTGTGATATGCAATGCCACGTAGCTATGAGCAGCTTTCATATAAGAGCGAAAACTAAAAATGTTACCAAACAAATGTTTTGTGTGTGATGTTTCCTTCTTTAATGTGCACATAGCAGGCATTCCTCTCAACCTGAGATGCATTTTCAGGTCTTGAACAAAGACAAAAATTCCCCAAGTACCAGACTTCCTTCCCAGATAAGATATCTACCTTGTCTGTAACCCATCCTCTTAGTGGAGACATCCATGGAGACATTCCCAGAACCAAAAGCAAGGCTTTTATCCTTGGAGTCATGCTGAGGTTCCTAAAAAGCAGACCACAACTTTCTATCAATGTAGTAAGATGATCATCTGTATTGTTTACAGTGTTGATCACACTGAATCATATTTCTCTTTCTTACCATTAATCCTGGTGTGTCCATGTCTGCTTTGGATATAAAGGTGAAGTGGACTTTAGTTTTTTTTGTCAGTTTCATTGACTGTTTAAGTTCTGCCTTCACCTTATGAACAACTTTGCCAATGGATGTTTTGAAGGTTGAAGGCATTTTTCTGTGAAGTAAAAG
>JAOWBL010000024.1:6506617-6521580 GCA_028564865.1 Zenarchopterus dispar | reverse complement strand
TGTCTGTCTGTCTGTCTGTCTGTCTGTCTGTCTGTCTGTCTGTCTGTCTGTCTGTCTGTCTGTCTGTCTATCTATCTTTCAAACTGATCAAAAAAGATTGGGTTAATTTAGTTTGACAGTGTACCCTAACATGGCCTGTTAACCTTCCTAATGTCCCTTTTTTCTGTTTTTTGCTCTCTTCCTTCCTCCTACTCCATCCTCTGGAACAAATGCATATCTCCTGTGAGTGGTTGTCATGGTGATCGACCCACAGGGGCTAATCCCAAACCCAAAAGTTCTTCTTGTCTGAAATAGAACCTTCTCCTCTCTCAAGGGAGAAGGGGGTTCATTTGTGCATATAGTGAAGGAGGCGAAACAAAAGGGGGAGAAGGATGAGAATCACAGATTATCCAGTGGAGGAATGAGGGATGAGAGAGTGAGGGGAAAATGTGGGTGAGAGGGACAGAGAAAGAAAACAGGAGAGAATGAGGCAGCATGCATCCATTCCAACTGGGTCACATCGCAGCAGCATTGCATAAGCATAAACACTGCTGCCCCTGTGCTATGCCCTTAGTGCACACACATGCATGCGCACATGCACATG
Organism: Zenarchopterus dispar; assembly: GCA_028564865.1. Taxonomy (NCBI): domain Eukaryota; kingdom Metazoa; phylum Chordata; class Actinopteri; order Beloniformes; family Zenarchopteridae; genus Zenarchopterus; species Zenarchopterus dispar. The sequence goes on along the minus strand of JAOWBL010000024.1, from coordinate 6,520,997 downwards.
GACACACTCAGATTCAAACAAACCGTGTCTTTCTATTGCTTACTACTGTCTGTGAATCAACCACTTACATGGCACACTGTCATATTTTTTCTGTGGTGCAGCTCTCATCTCTAGCGTGCTTTGTGTCCAGACATTCATGATGAGTTTGTTGTGACAGTGAACCCCACCTCCCTCCTCCGTGTTTAGTGGCAAGATGGACAGATGCATGACACAGCACTTTCTTTTTTTCTTCACTTCCAGAAACACAATTAGAGCTGTGTGAATGCAAGTGAGTTTGTCTGTGTGACAATTTTCTACTTCAGCTTAATCTGTTTCAGTTACTCCAACAGGTCAGGTTTACACTTAAGTGCTAATCGTTCTTAGTGTCCTTCCACATTGCATTCATGTGACATTGATGCATTACTTGGATTTCCCAAACATTTGCCCTGTAGCAGGGCTTTGAAGCCTAAGAGTGGCAACCAAAAAAGAAAAAAAAAAGAAAGGAAAGAAAAAGAAAACCCCTCTGCCTTTTCGGGGTATTGTTTACAGCCTGGTTCTCAACATGCCCCATTACCCACATGTTTGGATGTCTTCACACCTACGTAAATAAGAAACAATGGAAATGTTGTTGTATGGTATGCACAGTGTGTGTCAGTAGAGGGTGTGATTGTGTATGAAAGGGAAAAAGGCCAGAGCCAGTTGTTGTTTTTTAAAATCCAACTTAGACGCCCCCCTCACACACACACACAAACACACACACACCACCCACCACCAACCCTACCTCCCACATTGAACACAGAAGATGAGGGAGGGACTGATGAGTGTGTCTGAGTGTGTATGTGTATGTGTGTTTCAGTCTGTAAACATGTCAGGAGAACGTTTTCAGTTAGGGAAAGGAGGAAGAGAGTCATTGACGGACAGACAGGCTTCAGACAGACAGAATGGGAAAAGCAGCAGGAAAGTGAGAACACAGCAAAGAGGAGAGGGTGTGAGTTACCACGGAATGGGCGTGACTTCGCTACTGTCACTCACAGGCGGTTGCCATGGAGGAAGGGCGGTCCCGAACAGCGGGATATCCAATGGGTGACGACGCTGCTTGTGTCACCATGGTGACGGGGCTGTGCCCAGGGAGGTTGTGATGGGTTGACAGGTGCGTGACAATCGGAGTTCTCTGCAAGCATGTACGCCAAAGGCAAGAGTAGCAACGTGCCGTCCGACAGCCAAGCCAGAGAAAAGTAAGTTTTATTTATGGGGGAGGAAACTGCGGCTGAGAGGGAAGTTGACGAGCGGCCGGGGGCAGTCGCACACATGAACTGCGGTAGGGGAGGACGCAAGGCAGTACAGTCAGCGGCTCTGTGAGGCTTAGAAAGTTCACTGCTTCATTTGTTTGAAGAAAGACAGACATTTTGACAGAGGGCTTTAAATTTTAGGAAACCGAGATGGATAGAATTAATCGGCGGTTTAAGCAGCTGAAGTTAAATTTGCCTTAAATTTCCATTTCAGTATGTGTGTGTGTGTTTTGTTTTTTTTTTGGTTTTCTTTTTACTCCGAGTCCAGCTGCGTCCTCCTGCGGTGCTGTCTATCCGATTATATCCTGGATATTTTCATTTTAAACCCTTTTCAGCATTTGGTTAGACGCGTGCTGCCCTGTTTTGAATCGGTAGAAATTAGGGCAGTTTTGTAAACAGTTAAAAGAAACTACACGTCTTTCCGATCGGGTATCCTCAGCGGATTTGACCGCTCACGAGCCTCTGCGCTCCGGCGTCGCTCTTCAGAGGCGCTGCTTTGCTTTAACCCACGAGTCCCGCCACCGTGGATGACATATGACAGCAGGCGTTTAGCGAGATGGAAACTGTCCATCTGGGTGTATTTAGGGTTGTTCAGCGGTTTGAGTTAACATCGCTTCTTGAAATGATCAGCAGTTTTTGTCATGGTTGGGCAGTTTGCCACATTGTCTCTTGGTGCTACTTTTCTGATGTGATGCATCAGATAAAAGAGAGATATTGCGCGAAGTCCAGATGTCAACAAAGAGTGATGAAAAGAAAGTAAGATTCAAGATTATTTCATTAACTGTTATTCAAGCAGAGGTTTGATGACTACGCTAAGATAGTCTTTAATGGTTGTTTTAAAACGAATTGGCACTGCGTGGTAGTCTGCTGCTGCAGATACACAGGCTGGTCTGTGGAGGTTTTTTTTATTTCCACCTCCTGGATATCACTAATGTTGGTGGACGGGCACTGATGATGTTCTGAGGAGTTTCATTCACCCACTGAAGAGCCATCATGTCATTTTGTGACGATTCAGTTTTGAAAGCTCTTTAATCACTCTCCGTAGAAGTTTTCATAAACTTGGCCCATGGGTTTCTAAAGTTTCATTAAGCCTGACATTTACTTTTTTTTTTTTTTAATTTGCACTCACAACAAGGGCTGTCATGAATGCAGCTGTTCACATACTATTTACTAGTCCTTTCAGAGCTTCACTTAGAGACACACCAGGCAACTCAGATGGTGTAAAACCATATACACAGAAAAGCAAAAGGTAGGCAACAAAGAGGAGGTTAGTAGTTGGCTGATGTTAAAACTACAACAGAAACGTAACAGCAGTGTCATTGTAGCTGATATTTAAAATCACCTAAACATCATTTGCACTAATTTCTGAAGATGTACACAATTGATGTTTCAAATAGAAGGAAGCATATCTCTGACTCTAGGAAGTACAGTCATTTCTGAGCTTTCCTGTCATTGTGAGGTGTGAGATGTTGATGTCTGTCTTTTTTTTTTAAACTCATTCCTAGGAAAATGATCCACTACATCTCCGCTGATTTAGATGTAGAGTTTTATTTTCTATTACTCACATTTCTAAATGTTAAAATGAATCCAGTTTCATTATGGGGTTTTCTTCATGTCTGATGATGCAGTCTTTGGAGTACAGGTGAGCAGACGGGGCTGACAACACAACACGGACGATGTAGGAGGTCAGATTGTCAGAGGTCTGTTTATGGAAAAAGTCCAGTTCCCAGTGCAGAATATGGTGCTGAGGCTCAGAGTGTTCAGTTTGCCACTCGGTTAAATTATTACTCTTTTTTTTTTTTTTTGTAAGAAAAAAGGATTTCAACTTTCAGCTTTACTTCCTAACAGATATTGGGAATAAAAGGTGAGACGGTGAATGAACAGAAATGTTGTACTGATGGTGTATCATCACTGTAAACTGAATAGGCAAAAGCATCTCTACATTTTATGACAGAGTGTAACAGTATGACAAAAAAAGTGTCTTTTGTTTCCCTTCTTGCCACCTGTTATAGTCCTGTAAGACTGTTTGTTCTGGGGAGATGTCCACAAAAGACAAGATCAATCACTTCACCTCCACCTTCAGCTACTGCCCCTCATTTATTACATCTTTTGAATCCACTTCGCTTGCTGTTTGTCAACAGAGTGACTGAGTGTTCATCTCCATCCCACGAGCCCCATTCTTTATTCTGAATCGATATGAAAGGAGTGAGCTGGGCTCTGCTCTATCGCTGCCTGATTACATACACTGTCAGAGACAGAGGTAGAACGCTGACTCCAGGCCAGGAAGGCACTTGACATGAACACATACATACATCTATGTGTGTCCGTTTACAAAAGATTTACGTTTAAAACACCTTGTTTTGATGCTTCAAAAGCAACAAAAGAAGGCTAAGATGGCAAGATATAAACTTAGTGTTAAGTTTAATATGTAAATCAAAAACATTGTTGATTTACATGTGGAAAATGTAGCATCTTTAAAAATTTGTAAAATTTACATGTGCACAGTTTTTCTATATTTATTTTCTGTTGTGGTTTTTGTTTGAATACACTTAATACATGGGAGGCTAGTGTTGTTCTCACAAAGTTGACAGAAACCTTCTTACTTTAAAAAAAAATGACTATAGTTTAAGTTATGTTTTTGCAGTTTCTCATTATCTGTGTTTACATTTACAGAGTTATGATCCACTGGGTGTTACAGCCAAAGTTGTGACAGAAGAAATCAGCGGTTAACGAGAAACTGCCAGATGAAAAGGCAAAATCAAGCAAACCAAAGTTGTGTTGTTTCTGAACAAGCAGCATTGTTTATCAGTATCAAACCACTTGAGCGGGCCCGGTGCTGGTGAGCCTTTGGTTGCTACTCATTTCTGTGGCACAGCGGGGGACCAGAGAGATGGAGGGCAACAGCAGATTTGAGAGAAAAGGGGGAAGAGGCGAGATAGCAGGACTGAGGGAATTTGCTGGATCATTAGTTTACAGTTTTGTAATATTGACCTTAGAATGGACCCCTGTAGATACAGGGCTCTGGTATCTCGCCCATGTAGATGTAGATGAGCTCTAGATGCAGCTGACTTCTATGGCTCTCTGTTCACTGGTGTGTATGTGTGTGTTTAATATAATATGTTAAATATTATTCTTCTCTAATAAGATAAATGTCATGCTAGTAAAATAAACCTTTTGAAACTTGATTGTTATAGGCAACCATTGGCCTAAAAAAACCCCTAAGAAATATTTTTTATTTGTGAAGTTGTGAACTACTACTTTGTAATTTTGCCATTCATTCTCAAAGCATTTAACTTTTTTTTTCTGCACTGAGTATACCAAGCAATTAAGATTTTAGTAATTTTGTCCCATTCTTCCTGCAAAAATGTCTGAAACAGTGCACCAGTACAGGGTCACTATGTGATATTTTTTTCCAATTTCTCCAAATATTCTCCAAAGGAGATGGTTCAGGACAGCATACCAGTTCTTCCTGTACGCTTTTCACCCTCAGTCATACCTCTTACAATATAAACTAACTTTTTGAGTTTTGCTTTGTCTTTTTAAAAAATGTTTGGATATCCTTTAAGCAATGAAATTGCTCCAGATTCATTTGAATTGTTTTTATATCATCATCCGTGTAGGAGAAGTGTGTGTGTGTATATGTGTGTGTGTATATATATATATATATATATATATATATATATATATATATATATATATATATATATAAAATGTATATAAACCCTTTTTGTAGCTCTTGGATAGGTCTCTCTTTCTTGGCTGTACCTGTGTTTTGTTCTGCACTTGATTTTGATTTGGAGTGACAGTACATAACCACTCACTGTGTACTGCAGTTGTTCAACGAGTGTAGGTTTCAGTCATTGGCAGTCAGAGGACACATTCCACATAGTTCTGGGATTGTGGTCCTGAGTGAGCAACATTGCGGCACATTGTGCACATTCCTCTCCCCTCTTTTGTCTGTGTGTGTCATGAATCATAGAACAAACTTTCCCTATGAGGCACACATTCACTTGCAAGTCTTTACTGTTGTGCAAATCTTATGAGGATGTGCTATTTTTTTTATTTTATTTTTTTTATATTTTGATATATATGCTCAGTTACTATATGAGTTTTATACATTATATCAACAAACCCAAACTGTGAAATCACATTCCAGTTATCATAATGGTAATTTTACTCAGGCTGCCAATGCAGCATTGCGCAGACTGAGGCAAAGAGGTGCATGCTGGGAGTGTTTGTTTGGCAGAAACGATTCAGACTGCCACTCTTCCTCTGGCAGAGTCGCAGTACAGGGGAGCTACAATAAAAATAGAGCAGTATCTCCTCACCCCCACACATACAAGTATATGTTTGCTACAACTGCGCAGGAAATCTGATTATGACCGTGGCAGTTGCAATCTGATGAGTGTAACTGTTCAGTTTTGTTTTCATGGTTTACTACTTTCGAGAACTGACAGCTTTGCTTGTCCAAACAAAGCATCCACTTGCTACAACCAAAGAAGTTGGCCAGAGGAAAACCAGTGATTCTGGTCATGTTGTCAGGTCAAATGAGAAGCTCAGCATGCACAGAGTATCCGCTAAGCAGTGGGACAGAGTTTACACTTGAAATAATTTCAGCAGTTTTTCATCAGACTTGGAAACATTTTATTCTGTCTGTTGATGACTTCAGCTAATAAATGGCCTAAATCCAGTGGACCACAAACATAAAAGCCATTTAGTGGGCCTCCACTTAAACTTGTTTCCTTCTGTTCAAGTCAACATATAAAATGTGAGAGTGTACATAAGTGTGTGTATCTGTATCCTTTTTTTTTTTTTTTTGCTGCTTTAGGTCAATACAGAGCATATAGCATATGTAAGTCTGTAATCCTATCTGAGCTGCCTACTCACCCCACTTTCCCCATATGTTTTATCACTCAAAATCAACCCCCATCTGCCTGTCACGCAGCCTGTGTGAATGTGTACAACATCTAGCAATCATTACACAGCTAATAGCCTCTCCAGCTCTCATGGGATGCTTGAGAACAACAGCAAGCGTACAGAGAGCTGTCACCAGCCACTGTTGTTGTCCTTCACGAGCACTGATGGTCAGTAAGAGATATTAATTTAAAAATGCTGCCAGTCAGTGAGACAGACATAAGAGATAAGCAGCAGATTTTTCTCTTCTTTCTATGCTGACAGAGTTGCCTTCAAGCAAAAGTGTCAGTCTGACAGGGCTCTGAAAGAAAACACTTTTTAACCTGCTGAACGCATAGAGGGTGTGGAAAGTCTTCTTTTATCTGCTGTCATTTCTCCTGGTCCCTCTCTCTTATCCCCAGATGTAAGTTGCCACAGCACTTTTATCAAAGTAGCAACCACTTCCTGAGCTGTGTACTGTGAATGTTGGCAGTTTTTGAAAGACACAGGCAGAAAAATAGGGTGTCAGTCAATGAATGGGACGTTGTTTAAGACACCCATAGAGGATGCCTGGGTCTTTAGGAAGGACTGACGTCACAAAAGGCCTCAGTCGACATCAGATGGTATGTGAGGGCACAGCATCCTAAAAAAGTTTTATCACTTCTCTTTTAAAATGGAGAGTGGATGTCTAAGTTTGTAACTTGGTGCTTGTCTCTTAAGACACTCAAATTATCCTTGAACACTGCTGTTCTAATTAAAAACTCTTCCTTCTTCTAATCTTTTTCTTGTCTTTTTCTGTAACTCCAACCCTCAGCAACAGTATGTCAGGTTAGCATTCAGCATTAAGATACTGACTTTTGGGGAGTGGAAGACTTAGAGCAGTGCTCTTCGGTTGAAGTTAGGGGAATTTTATATTACACTTTGCTGCATCTGACCCTAACTGGAAACTGCTATGTGTGCTGTCAGGATTTGTTCATGTTTTTAGTGGTGGCTCTTGTGGTTTTGTCAGGTAATTTTTTTTTTACCCTTAGCAGCAGCAGACATGCTCAGCTTTGCTCTGAAACCACAGCACAGTTAGGGATGCACTCCCTTGAAGGGCTTCCTGTAACCTGAGTGCTCCTCCCAAAAGTAAATGCAGTTGGTGAACAAACACTGTTAAAGTCTTGACATATGTGCTCAGTGTCTGAGTTGAAGTAAAGCATTTCTTTAAGCATGTCTTTTCATCAGTAAAAAAAAAAAAGTTTAATTTTAAAATTCTCTCTTAATTACAATCCCAGTCCAGCCATTTTTCCTTTTTGTAGAGTTTTATGTGTGCGTGCTGTGTTGCTAACACTTAGGTGCTCTTTGCTCACCATTGTTGCTTGCATTGTTCTGTAAATGCCTTAGTTTAACTTCACATCCTGCTGTGACTCACACCTACTCTGTCCCCGCCTGGCAAGTATATCTGAACTTGATTGGAGGTTTCTCTGCTGATACCCCTTCATCATTGATATGCAAGTTGCGTTGCACAGGCACTATCTCAAGGTTAAACAAGCGTGACGGCCAAGCTTAGGAACTACTTCAGAAACTCTCTCCCTGTGTCCTTCTATCCACTTTGGAACCCCTCAAAAAATAAAAGAGGAAATTCCTTTTCCTCTCTGTTCTTTTTCATTTTATGAAATCAAAGTTGCTCATTTTCTCAGTAAATGTCCTGTTCTTTTACATCAGGTCATCCTCCATTTAATCCATTTAAAGTTTACTATCACACTTTTTTCTTTTTAATCCAAGGCAATATACTCTCATGCTGAAAGACACTAGACAAAAAATTGACTCCAAGACTTCCTTAATGCCATTTTTTTTTCAACCTAAAGGTTCATTGCTGGGATTTAGCAGAATTGCTCTATCACTGGAAGGGAACCAATCGGACAAGTGCGACTGTTTTCAGCTGTGTGGAGTCACTTATTTAAAGTTACATTTGCACATTACAGGCAGAAAGGCAGTACACCCTGGTTAGGTAGCTAGTCCTTTGCAGGGCCATTTCTCGAAATTGTTAGTCATATATTTATACTTCTTCCAGAGTTTCCATGCAAATCTTGATAACTTGCTTTAGATTGCCTTCAGTTGTATGACTGTGTTCTCCAGTCATCTCTCACCTTTGTTGTTCATCCATTAACTTGCACCTATCTGGTTTTGTGTTACCTGGACAACAGGATATCTCTTGAGGTGTGTGTCCAGGTGCCATCCTAACAAGGTTCTCAAACCACCTCAGCTGGCTGCAGCAGTGACTTGACTCAGAGTCCTTTCCAAATAGCAGAGCTTTTCACCCTTTTACTAAGGGAGAGTCCAGCCACCTGGTACAGAAGTTTCATCTGCTTGTATCTGCAGTCTCATTCTTTTGGTTATATTCTGTTTAAAACAGAGATGTAACACTGAGGCCAGTAAACTGGACCTTCTCCACCTTTTTGTCCATAAAGATTATGAACCTTGAATTGTTATTGGGGTCAGCTCCCTCTGACTCCATCTTCCAAGGCAAATTAAAGGCACTGTGTCTCTTACCTGGGTCTGGTTTATCAGCATTGCATCCTGGACCCAATTTTGGGAAGTTTGTTTGTTTAGATGCTGTTCAGGCTTAGCTCCAACAAAAGACTAATGTCTTTTACCAGACATCCTGCCAAAGGAGTTGTTTGAGACAGCGGCTATTTGAGATAGTTAGTGGTCAGTGGTGCAGGCCTCAGCATGCTGCCCCTCAGTCACACACATTAGCTTTATTGTTCAGTTGTTGTCGTCCAGTTGTCTCATTTTCCTTCTGTTTTTGTACAAGTTGCTGTTCATTGCCAAATGCTGTTTAGTGAGAGCTAAACAATGATGTGGCACTGGGCTGTTTAGCAGATAGCAGGGGAAAGTGTCCCACTGCGTTATGTTCCAAGTCTTTGATATCCTTGTAAGACAATCAAAGGAATGGCCAATTAACACAGTTGAGTTTGTGAGTGCATGTTACATGTGTAAAAGATAAAAGAGAATGTCTAGTAAAAAATATAACTGAGAAAGAACAATATTTAACAATTAAATGTTGCTCAAACAAGTGGTGCACAGTACATTTCTATTCCCCAACACTGTTCCCTAAACAACAGGTAGCCACCCACAAATGTACAACAATATGTTTTGTATCTCTTTTAAGCTGGCAATAGCAGGAAAAAATATCTCTACATAAGGATGTTGCTGTTTCAGACTTTTAATTAGATGCCAATAAGTCTGTACCCATCCCATACTTTTTTGAGTGAAAATATTGTTGAGGTTTGATATCTTATATGTCACAAATCAATTTTTCATCTGGTTCCTCTGGATTTGACTTTGGTTTCCAGGGGGGTAGTAGAAATTTGTAGAAAGATGCATAAGAAACTTCATGTGGACACCACTCGATTCTGGCATATATTCAACCAGAAATACAAACCATATTACACAGACAGGGTGTCGGTGAATAACTGGCCAGTTTTGCAGTGGCACATTTGTAACCATATTAGTTGTTCTGAAAAGTGGCTCTTAGATGCTCTTTTATGAGTCATTGCATAAAGCTTGCCCCCTTCTTGCTGCAATTGATTCAAATGAAACATCAAACAAACTTTATTTATATTGCACTATTCATAGAATAAAATGTCGGACAAAGTGCCTCAACAACAAAAACAAAATCAGTCCCACCCATCAACCTCCTTTCCTCCTCCACCCCCACTGACAACAATGCAGAAGCTCCCACTGAGACAACAGTGGGGTTAAAAAGTAAAAAGTATGAAAATAAAAAAATAAATCATTAAAAAAATAAAGAAGAAAAAATTAAATACAAATAACTGTATAATAAATCATAATAGGAAAAGACAAATAAATAGTAGGACATCTGTAATAACTTACAATAAAATGTGTTTAAAAAACGGGGCTAAAGAGAAAATCTAAGACGGGAAGTCTAAAACAGGATTAAAACAAACAGTCCAAAGCCAGATTAAAAAGGTAGGTCTTGAGCCTGCTTTTGAAAATGTTCACAGTCTCTGCAGCTCTCAGGTTCTCCGGCAGGTTGGTCCATAAACGGATGGTGCAAGACCATTATGACTTTTAAAAACCATAAGTATTTTAAAATCGATCCTGAAAAACAAGGGGAGCCAATGCAGTGATTTTAAAACTGGTATAATCTGAACCCTCTTTCTGGTCCTTGTCAGCTGTACTGCCACAAAACACTGACAGTTTAAACTTGTTAAATGATTTTTCCACTTGTGATTATTTAAAGACTTAGGCATGTTATTCTTGAGTCAGTTGTTAACTCTTCAATGCCTGACATATGAAATAAGCCATAAAAATACATTTCATATGTGAAGTGTAATTATATACTGAAAAAGAAACACTTTTCAATTTTGTACTTAACAATAAAAAAAAAATCTTATCATTATGAATATATTAGATAAGCTCATGTATTTTTAATGTTTTTTTTTCATAATTGTTTGGTTTGTATAAACTTTTTTTTTTTTTTTTTTTGAACTACAGGCAGGTTAGTGGTTAGCACAGTTACCTCACAGCAAGAAGGTTCCTGGTTCAACTCCCAAGTTTGCATGTCCCACCTATGCTTGTGTGTGTTTTCTCCAGGTATTCTGGTTTTCTCCCACAGTCCAAAAACAGGTATGATTGAGAACTCTAAATTGCTCGTAGATGTGAGTGTGTATGCTTGTTCGTTTATGTATGTGGCCCTGCGAAGGACTGGTAACCTGTACAGGGTGTACCCATCTATTGCCTGCAATATTTGGGTTGGGATTGGCTCCAGCAGACCCCCGTTACCCTGTAATGGATTCAGCTGGTATAGAAAATGGATGGATTACAGTGGTAGTCCAAAGATCTCAGAAATTCATGGATCAAATATGATGTATCCAGCATCACAGGGTTAAGGTTCACCACAGTTACAGACACAAAAATCACAGTGACAACTAATTTTCTTTGAAGTTATTATAAACTCTAATATGCTTCTGTATTTTCTTACTTCTTTGGTGTATAGTAATTATAATTATTGGTCTTACGGACCTTTTTGTCCTGTTAAGGTTGCACTTAAGTCACATGTTGACCAGGCACATCATCAGAAACGAGTATACACTGACATGTGTCACAAGTTTTTCCACTTTAGTTTACTTAAAATGTTAAATGCATCACCCTGGATGATGAGAGTTAACCAAAAAGGAGTTTAAAATATCAATTAAAAGACATAGATAATATTATAGTGTCTTATTAAAAACAATCTCTATGTTATTATAATGTATTCCGCAGTACTGAAAAGCTTTGAACATGTTTGTCTGCAGTCATGGGTACAGCCCTCCGGTCATGTCCTTGACTTCATATATCATGTCTTGCCATGGGTGTGTTGCAAGGACAAAGTTGGGGATTTTCTGTTTTTTTTCCTCATTCTTGTAACAACTCATTATGAAACAGAAAAAGCTGTTCATTTAAAAGGAATGCAGTAAATTACATCAGATGGTTGCTAAGTGTTGCCATCTATGTTCTGTCTGTAAAAAGCAATTTAATATTCTTGGTTTTATAGCTGCATTGCATTCAGAATTTACTTTGATGGCTTGTATAGAAAGTTGGACAAGGAAAACACTCCTAAAAATTATTGGTGTTCACTCATCTGTGAAATTAAACAAAGTACACACAAGTAGCGACTCAATCTAAACAAATCAAAGCCACTGAAATGGAACTAAAGTTAAGACAATGATGGATTTTCTTTTATTATCTCATTTCTCTACGTTACATATTCTGGAAACAAATTGCAGTTTTAAAGACAAAAAAAAAATCCCTCTTGGACAAAATATGACTGTGTAGCATGTGTAAATGACAGGTGTTTTTTTCTTGTTTTTTTTTTTTTTTTTTTTTTTTTTTTTTAAATACAAAGGATCAAACTAGATTTTTGGTCAGACTGTAGTTAAACATTGAGCTTACCCATCACGCCCTCTCATCATTTCTCTCTGTTTCTCCCTCTCTTGGATAAGCTGGTATTTCCTGTTATCTCAGCCCTGGGCATTGTTGTCTGCTGCTGAGTCTCTGCATTGCTGACAGAAAAGAGCTATTTCACTTTGTCTGATTGGGTCTGTATGAGGCGGGTGGTGAGGCGGGCACTTCCTTTATAAGGTATTGTCTGCTCCAGTCTTAATTGCAGCTGTTCTAATTTGTTGTGCTCAATATGGAAGCTTGGGAGTGTCTCCTGCCTGAACCATCACCAGTATTTTCACTGATACTCAAAGTGTTGCATTTAAATTAAATCATTTAGTTTACTTCGACTACAACCATTCCCTGGACTTTGGATTATTGTCATTTGAAAAAGAAAAAATATCTTCTTTCAAATTTGGGATTTAGCAGGTCTTAAAAGTAGGTATGCCATTATTTAAAGACTAAACCAAAATTCAGAAGTGGAGTATGAAAAACTAAGAACTGGCCACAATTCGGCTATAGCCACCTCTGGCAGCAATAACTTGAAGTAATCCTCTTCAGCATGATGGTATCAGTCTCTCACATCACTGTGGAGGAAATCTGTCCCACTCTTCTTTGCTACCTTGCTTCAGTTTATTGAGGTTTTAGAAAATTAATTTATGCACTGCTCTCTTAAAGTTCCACCAAAGCATTTCACTTAGGTTGAGAGCTTCACACGTCGATTTGAAACAGCTTTTGTTAATTGGCTGGTTTACTTGAGTCATTGTCCTGCTACATGGTCCAAGATAGATGGTCTCATATTTAACTACAGAATACTTTTACATACAGACGTCCGTGGAGGATTCAGCAACTGCAAAGTTCACAGGTCCTGTGGCTCCAGAACAAGCCTAAATCATCACCCCTCCATCATCATTCTTGACAGCTGGTATGAGGTACATTTTTGCTGATGTGTCATCTTTGGTCATCATTAAATGTGATGCTGTGCATTATGACTTAAGCATCTCAAAAGGATTGGTTTTAAGTTTGCAATCCCTAAGCTGTGAAAGCATATTCTTTTAAGAGACAAGAGACTTAGCCCCAGCAACCTTTACAAACAAATGATAGTTGTGCAGTCTTTTTTATAATTGGGCTGTCATGAGCTACAGTATCTGATATGTTATTTTGATTTTTTTCCACTTGTGAATAGACTTCCTAATTGAAGAATGATGGACTCTCATATTGTTTGGAAAGGGGTTTATAACCCTTCCCAGACATAGACAGCAACAACTGCTTCTCCAGCATCCTCACTGATGTCTTTCCTCCTTGGCATTGTGTTCACACGCCTCCATACCAACACACTCCTAAAACTTTTGCTTTTTTCTAAAATTTCAAAAAGTGTCATGGGAAGACAGAATTGTCATTCATTTGAGATTGCATTTCTGCGATCTGAAGACCTCATGTGTAAGAATAACAATAGTTTCTTTAAAAATCTTTTTGATAAGTAAAAGTAAAACCTTATAATTAAAATTGGTTGAACTTTCTGTGACAGTATGTAAAGAAAATAATGCATCTGGTGTAAGACATCTTATAATAAGTACTCAGAGTAGAATAAATCTGTGAAATAAATGGAAACAGTTACTAGATAGCAGCTGGCCTGTGAATTGATTAAATAATCAATAATGATTGCCCTACCAAGCAACATATTTTTTAGCATTGTTGGCATAATGCGCTTGCCACGTCTGTTGGTGAAATCAAGCACATGGCATGCAGATGTTTAAATTTAACTAGATGAAAGCAGTTCAAATGACCTTTACCCCTAGACACTCTTGTCATTAGTTTTGACATTGGTTTTGTTTTAGTTTTTTTGTTTGTTGTTGTTCTTATTTTTTATCTGCATGTCATATGTGAGAAATTGGGAGTGAGACTCAGTTAACTTAACAAAATCTTCTTCTTATAAATTCTGGTTGTCAACACACTAACCTTAAACTTGTACCCAAGAAAATATTTAATTTAGTTTGTGTTCTGTTTGATGTGTTTGCTGCCCGACAGTTATTTTTCTTCCACAACAAATTTGATGGTAATCGGGTTTGGGTGTAGCCTCTTGATGACACAGCATGTTCTGTTCTTACAGCAGAGGCTTAACTTTGATAAGTTGGCTGCTAACCGTCTCTGCCCTGTACCTATGAGAGCTGGTATGTTTTTGTTTTGTTTTGTTTTTTTTATACTGATGGCTCGTTTTAGTTTACTTCTGTGCATGGTAACTCATTTTGCTAGCACAATACAAATTAAGTAAATATATGTTGCATTTG
>JAOWBL010000024.1:6485315-6503706 GCA_028564865.1 Zenarchopterus dispar | reverse complement strand
ATATATATATATATATATATATATATATATATATATATATATATATATATACACATACATACATATATATATATATACACACATACACACACAAAAATATATACACATACACACATATATACACACACATACAATCTTACAGCAGGAAAAAAAAAAAAATTGCTTCAAGAAAGAAAAAAGGTAAATGGCTGTTGGCCAACCCTGATTTTGAAGTAACTGGCATCTAGAAAAACCCCTATCACTTTACCACTGACTTAGACATTAAGCAAATGTGATCATTGTATTAACATAACAATGAGGGACGGATATTAGCCAGAGTTACAAAGACAATGAAAATAATAATAATAAAATGTGTCTGGTTCATTCACGGTCAAGAAACATCCTGCATGGGTTACACAGATCTCCTGTGAAACTTAACTTCCTGTACCTAAAACAATGGAAGACTTGTCTTCTGAAACTGGACAGGCTGGTAGTCTTGTTTACAGCTCTCCTAAAGAAGAAAAAAAAAAAAAAAAAAACAACCCTTCCTGTCATTGTCTAATCTGACCCACAGTGCTGAGCAAAACACAGCTTTGAAATAATGTAAACATCTCCCACCTTTAACACAATAGTAAACTTTTCTAATGTGCTTTTAAGGCCAGTATTTCCCTGAACACAGAACACATTTTTGAACCTTGCGTCATATAGCTTTGTCATGCTGGTCATGAGTTTGAGTGTATGCCTAGGGGGTGAGTAATCGGATCATCTTTTATCAAATTATCTGAGTTTATGATCCAATTTTTTGTGATCCAAGGATTGCCTCATTAAACAAGTAACAATGCTGTCTAAGTGTTTCTATTTAACATTAAAAGGCAGACACATTACTGGTTGTAACAACACTCACATGACACAATAACTAAAAAGAGCCATAACGTTTTGTGATCACAAGACAGATTTTAAAATAAAAAATAGAGCAAAGCATATCAACATCCTGAGAAAGATGTCCAAGTTGCTATGATATGGATCACTGCTTCATGTCAGTACTTTCAGAACAATATCAGGATGATACCAGGATGTGGAAAATAATGAGTCACACCTTTAGACCTTTGTATAATGGCAACAAAATCACATGATCATAAGAGTTCATGTAACTCAGTCAAGAGTATGATGATTCTGCCAGGCACTCCATCCCAACTGTGCCTCTGGTTGTAATTAGAAAAACTCAGCAATTGTGGTAGGTTAGGGTGTGTCTAACATGGCAAAGGGTTGGATCTATATCAAAGCAAACCAAAATGAGTTTCCAATCCAAAAAAAAAAATAAGGAAGAAGGAAATAACATCTTCAAATGTAAACCATAAACTGTTTACTTTCCAGTGAAGGCACCAAAGTTTCTTTCTAGAAACCATTCTCAGTCTCTTCAATCTGTAGGACAGTGTGTCAAACTGACAATTATGAGGACTGTATAGGACATAATGCAATTTCAGCTCACACACACCTCTGAAATCGTGCATAAAACTACTATAATCACTTGAATATACCCACCCACCCACACACCAAAATAAAAATAAAATTTAAAAAAAGTCAACTCTCACATACACACACAAGCAACATCTCACATTTATACTGGTGAAATTCACACATACGTTACTAAAACCTCACACACACCCATACAAGACACCCTATATCCATTTGAAAGAGTGATAACAGTACTGTCCTATACGGCCGCTCAAATAATTGCCCAGTGACAGATGTTAGACCCAGGATCAAACAATCTTCTGTGTAATTATAACAGGTTCAAGGGAATTAAATCTTCAACTTCACCTCACACCAACAGCAAATAAGCTACCAAGCAAAACTCCTGTACAGCATATTACAGCTCAATAATTTCATTATTCAAAATAAAATATACACATTATAGTCATGATAAAAAAAAAAACAACAACAGGGGTTTAAGTATGGATTAAATTCAAGACAAAATGCCTCACTCACTCACCTTCACCAACACATGGTCATAAAAGTCACCATATTTATTGAAAAAAAAAAAAAACAACAAAAAAAACAACAAAACATGAGTTTTGCCAGTTTAGTTTTTTTTTTTTTAAATCAATATTTTAGACATTGGAAAAAACATTTTGCATCAAATAGCAAGGAAATTCCTGGATTTTGTCCAAATTATGATGCAACAGTGATGCAACCCAATATCATTTGATGATGAAATCTTGCTATTGACCCCATATTCTCCAGCCAATTAGTTATTCATACGTTATCACTTGCAAAATAAAACATCAATAACATGTAATATCAGAAGTAACATTTACAGATCGACTTTTGCTGTTACCACAATGATCACAACAATGGCAAGGAGAAAAGAAATCAAATGAGATCTTAGAAAAACAACTGGTAGTGCTAGTCTGTCTGATGTTACACAACCATTTCAAAATAATTTTAACCCTGTCACCTCACAGTAAGAAGAATTATTCCAAAATAGAAAAGGGTGAACACCGTCACCAATTTTACGAGGAATAAACATGTTCATTCCACTTCACTTTAATGTCAGACTGTACACAAGAGAGAGTACACAAACACCCAAGACCTATGTGTCAAACTCTACATTCCTCTACAGAGTATATTAAATATTAAAGCTTATAACACTCTTCCTGAAAAGACTTCACATTACTGGATTTTTCAGAAGCGCTACCATAAGAATGCCTCAACGAATTAGGTAACCAAGTTTAGGTCTGCAAGGACTTCTGGCACGATATGAAAGTTTGGCCACACAATGCACAGCATCCACATTTGGGGCAACTTGTAGTCAACGGTGATCTCCTGGTGCCATTGTTCCACGCAACAAGACAATCATCCCAAGCATAGAGTAAAGGGCATCTAAGTCAGTAAAACTTCAGAAACATGATTGCTAGAACACCTCAACAACTAGGTGCAACACTGTAAAATAAAAAGAATGAGGTTAAATTCTTCTACAACAATATGAGACTGATAACAGACAATTTAAATTTAAGAAAAAAAAAAAAAAAAAAAAAAGGAAAACTTCATGTCATTGTTTTTAAGTGAATAACTCCATTTTAAAGAGTTTCTACAAGGTGTTGAATCATGGGATATGCTCAATTGTCAAACACTACCTTTGCATTTTGGCTTTAATGTTTTAAATGAATAATGGTATGCAATATGTCATGTCTTGTTTATCTTAATTTGTATTTACTTAATTTTAAAATGTGGTAACATGTCAAAACAGAGTGGAATTATAGTGCACTTTGTTTTCAGTGTGACTGTAGCTATGAAAAGCTAAGATTTTTAATCAGTCTCTCTGCATTCTTTCAGTCTCTATATCAGCCCCCACACAACCACCACCCTACCGTCTCTCATTGTCCAAAATAAGTTGTCAGCACAGGTTTCCATGGCAATACTACCTTGTTACTCTCAATCCTTTTTTATGGTACAGACTCCTGACTCCTAAAACCACACCTAATCCCATGCTCTCCATGGCTTACAGCGTCATTAAAAGCTCTGTTTTAATCCTGATCTAACTTGACACATTTTACAGAATGGAGTTTCCACTCCACAAAGGACAGAAATGACATGAATTCAGTGGACCTCAGATGAAATTAGAGGTGAAAGTAACAAAGCTGTATGTGGTCATTTTGAGGTTAGCCCTGGTATTTCAATATAGATTTTGTTCCCTAAACGGACTCTGTGGAGCTCAAACAGCCTTCCACTGAAGTTTTGCCTGCACACTCCTTTAAAAAAAAAAAAAAAAAAAAAAAAAAAAAAAAAGTCATTATGTAGGAGTGATTATGGTGGATTTCTGAGTCGTCCCCCTTTAGCCCACGTAAACCCTTACTAACCTGTGACATAAGGAGATAATGTAGTTCAATCAAACATGCTTCACAAGTCAAAGAGCACTTTCAGTTGTCAACTTGTCACCAAAGGTAAAAGAAAAAGTAGAAGTCCAACAAAAAGCTTGATTACGGAAATGCTATGAGGCTACACTACATGGTAATAATGATTCATCTTGGGGAATGATCTTTGTGTAACTAGTTGGAGATGTCACAAAAATCAGTGTTGGAAGAGAAATGATCATCTAGTTCCTTCCTGTGCAGGAGGATGGCATTATGAAGACAGGAAGTGGTTTCGTTTAAACCCTGCCAAACCTTATAAAAATTCAGATTTATATCTTTAGAGCAACTCACTTTAGAGGGAAAGTAAATCCTTATTGTGAAAACCTGCTTTTTATTTGACATGTATTAAGAATGCCATTCTTTCACCATGTCAGCACCTCTGATTTAATCATACTTTCAAAAAAAGCTTACAGGTCTGTAGCTTTACTTAACATGGATACTGTTTTTCTTTAGTTATTACTTCTTTCAGCCCTACTACTCACCACAAAAAGAGTTTGGACCAAGCTAACAACATTAAGAAAGTTTTTGTGTGATTGTGTTGTGAGAATGTTAGCTCCTCTTATTTACTCTGTTTTCCCCCTCATGCCTCCCATCTTACCGTTTGGCCTCCTCCAGATGACACAGATACTCATAGGCGATGTTTTGCCTCCTCCTCTCATCCATCTCCTCAGCCGAAAACCTTTCATCATCCTGAATTGCTGGAAAAAGAAAACAGAGTAAAACCCATGTCTTTGCTTTTTTTTACTTGAGGCACTCTTGAATATGATGCCTGCCTGTACAATAATTTACTTCTATTAAGTTGGGCAAGAAAAACTAAGTTTTTCTACATGTATACAATACAAAACATGTAAAATATGTTCAGCATTCATACAAGAGGTTAATATGATTAACACTTTAGATTTTTAATGAAGCACTGCTAAAATAACACATTCAACATGATGCACACAAGGATACCTTTAATAAAATGTACTCATTTAGCTAAAGTGTATGAAACACAGAGGTACTTTAAATGAAATACTGATACCAACACTAAAGCATCTTTCGGGTAATGCTTGCATAATCTGAATTCTGATGCTCTAATTTAGGATCTCCTCAAAAACATCAGAAAGTAAAGTAGAACACAACCAAACAATCAATAGGAAGCCATTTCCTGCAAATGTAGCTTTGTTTAAGTTGTTGACAGCAACTAGAGTGAATTCTCCAACAAACAAGGAAATGTTAAAAAATACCACTAGTGGGGGGAGTTCAACTAAACAGTGATTTCTGAGGAGAGTTGACCTATACCTGCAGCTTAATGAAATCTCCTCCTCCTGATACACCTTACCTCCTCTTTAATCCAATCAAATCTCTTTATTTCTGGCTGAGTGAAGGGACGATCTCAGGCCTAAGGGCTCAGTTTAGGAACTGAAATTTCTCCTGCGGGACTAAAGCCTAGAGTTTGAGGCTTCACTTTAATAAGCACAGCTTTAACAGTTCATATTTCAAACTAAAAATGAGAGCTATGCCAAGACATGACAATAGCATGCTTTCTGATGTTGTTCACAAATGATAAAGAGGTCATATAACCCAAATGGCACCTGGAGAGAGGTTTCTGTGACTGACATTGGCTGAATCCATCCTACATAAACAAAGCTAATTATTCCCTTTACAATATACATTAATCTCAGTTGCTGTTTCATTTTGTTCAATTGTGAATTGTACTCCACTGTAACTACACCATTCAGAATGCTAAACTTTTTTGGGGGAAAACTAAAGTAAACTCTTGTCAGTTAGGCATCTGTGAGGCTAACCTGAAGCTTTTAAAACTCTGAACAACACTATGGTAAATTCTGCCCATTCATCAGCCACCTGCAGAGGCTTCACATACAACAAATGTGACAGGCACGGGCCAACCACACAATCGTCATACCACTTGGCTGAAACCTTTTACACCCACATGAGAATATCATATGGCAATCTAACCACAATTAAGCGGCCCAGCCATGCAAACGCCATGGATGAAAGTGTATGTGGAGCGCTCCTCTCAGAGGCAGTCCCAGCAGCCCTGGTGGTGCCATTACACAAACCGCTGACTTATTGACAGACTTCCTGGAAGAGGCTGTCTGCACCATGACACTAGGCATTATACCCAACTATCAGGATTGCTTTGTTGCCTTTGTGTCACTTGTCCTGTATTACAGTTGCTGTCATTTTGACTCATGTTTGTTTAGCTGCAAGGGGGCTCTCTATTGCAAGATTTTTTGGAGAGTCTGATGGGGGAAAAAAAACAAAAACCTACAAAATGATGACAGACTTTGGTTTTATGTTTCACAAGCAACTCCATCAGCTGTGACTCATTTCACAGAAGCAGTTATAGAGAAGGGCTGCTTTTGTCCCACAATGAAACTTGTAAGTTTAAACACAAACAACCTTAATTTGCAGTGACAGCAAATTAAGGCCAAGGTTATGACAAAAACCACCCTACAGTTTATACAACAAGCTTATCTTGATTGTTTTGATCAATAAGAATCCAATAATTTAGCCTGAAGGGCAGCGGGTGCACTTGATTGGTTTTACTTTACTGCACTTTGTATCACAGATAACGGCTTGTGAAGAGAAAAAGAAGAAAAAAAAAAAAGATTTTTTTTTTTTTTTTTTTAGATGTACATGTGGCTGACTTCCCCGCCCCCGCCTGCCTCGCCCCCCTCCCCTTATCAGTTTACTTAGTTACATTCTTCACGAAGTCGGTCGTACATTTCTGAACAGCAGTATAAATCTGAAGTTAATGTTTAACCTATGAGAAAAAGCCTCGTGGTCTGATATGATGATATACTGGCTTCCAACGTCAAACTAACCGATACAACTCACTCTGTTGCATTTTTGGACACCATGACAGCAGACTACAAACCTTAAAGACTAAAATGTTTTAGTCTTCACGGGCATTTTGTTCAGTGTACTTCAGTTTTAACCAGCTTTCATTCAGTTTTATCCTACTTTTAATCGACGGACAGACCCTGCAGGAGCGATGACTTCAGCCTGGTGCAGGTGAGCCACCTGCTCATCATCCCTTAAGTTAGCCACGGTGACTCTCGAACACCGGCGATCAAAAGTTAACATCTTTCAGCTTTTAAAACCCGTCATAAAATCTGTTACTTACTTCCATAACGTGGCTTCTGTAACGCTGCGGTATCTTCATGATACATCCTGCCTCGTTTCCTCCACTCGTGAACTCGTCGGAACTGGAAATAACTTCAACCAACAAGCTAACGTTTCAGTGAACCGCGCCTCTCTCACAAGTCTGTTGGGTGTAAATAAAACAGTTGCTTGAAGCTGAAGTGTAAGGAGGATGAACAATGCCTAAACTAATCACAAAAGCTTTATGAAAGTGCCAGCTGTGACTTGCAGCAAACGTCCTCCATGGTAGGCATTACTTTTGCTTGCCTCCTGAACTGAGTGCGTCTACTTGGTCTTACCTTACCGTGTCCTCAGCCGTCTCACTGGCGATGATTGACGGACTGAGACACGTAGATATAGCACCTCGCAGCTCCCTCTGCTGGTGGAAGACTGCAATCACAGCCGTCTTCCACTAGCTAACATTATTTCAGGCTGATTAGTCGTTTCATTCTTGTTATCTGCTCAATTATTTTTCACTCTTTTTTTTTTAAACAAAGCACTTTGGTTAGCCTTGTTTATGTAAATTTAAACAAATGTCTGTATTAATGAATGGATGAGTGAAGTAATGAGCATATTAAATAAAATCAGAGAGTCTGAGAGTTACTTTATTTTACCCTTCGAGACCGTGTGCTGTCAAATGAAACCTGACAATACCGGTTTAGTTTCAGCATTCACATATTGGTAAAAAGTTTTGCACCATTTTTTCTGGCTTCTGATATGCAGCGCCTGGTCAAAGTCACTGCTTGTGGTCTCCTGGACTGGAGTCATTAATGACCTTATGGAGCCAAGCCTGGTCAAATATTGCTTGGCATCATTTCATGCTATCCCATTAAATTAAAACCGCACAAACACATACATACATATAAACACATGCACAGATTTTCTAAATTAAACTTGTGGAAGCGTTTTGTTTTCTTTTTGGCAGTACTTTGCAAATATGCCAAAACATTATTGTAGTACTGTTTTAAATGGGACTGTCTTTCAAATTGTAATCTCAGCGCAAACATTTCCTATTTCATTTCTTGGAAGTCTTTACCAGTTGCTTTCTTTCACAGAGGTTGTAATCCTCCAATTTCAAAAATGTGCAACAACCCCTGGATTTAATTTTCTTTTAATCAGCACAAAATACACACGGATATAAACTGTAATTAACCAATTTACTGAATTGCTTATTAATTTCTAAATAATACAATTAAAAGCTAAAATGTTTTAAATGTTATTGGCTGTATTATATCATTAATTGACTATCATTCTTAATCATGAAAATCCTTAAATGCGGTAAGTTTACCGCATTTAGAAAAATTTTAAATATAAAATATAAAATACAGAAGCTTTATTAATGAATAAAATATTGATAGACTTTGTGTACTAAATAGATGAATATTTTATTTTATAGGTGTACCTACAAAGTAGCCAGTGAGTGTCCCTTTCTGACATCAGAAATCAATATTGAAATCAATATTTTGGAATACCCCTACCAATAAAATAAAACCACTGATTTTGATGTGAGACCTTTGAGATTTTTGCAAGTTTTCAACTTTTGACCACTTGATGGAAGTTCTAACTTGTTATGGATTTTCTTCAAGAAATGATGGGTGAGTTAAACGCCTGTACTCAGATTAATTAGCACTTGGGTCAAATTGTTCAATACTAAATTTTAGCCACTAGGTGGCAGTATTACTTTACATTATATCACCTCAAAATCAGAGTTGTACTATTGTGTCTTTTTTGGCTTTTCTGAAGGTTTTCCCACTCCTTTATTGCTAAATAGTTATTCAGCTGAACATTACTGCCAAATATGAAGGTGTTCATCAATAAAACTAAATGAGAAAAAAAGTTTTGAGATTTTGTGTGTGTAAATTAGAAAGAGGACTTAAGCTTGTTGCATTATGGAGACGACTTTCACTGAGACATATAAACAGGATAAAAAGCATGAGAAATAAAATCACATCATAACTTGCTAGAGAACATAACTTTATTTTGCATGTCCAAAAGCAGTACAGTCTGCAGTCCCTGTCTTTCCAGTGTCTAATGCCATTCACAGGACATTATTTGGCAAATATTTCTTCAGATATTTTCACACATATGGACTTCTGGACACATATTTCTGTTGTTGATTGACTAGCAGGTCCTTTACAATAAAAGTCACATCTTTAATGTCGACATATAATTGACTACGTCCATAAAATGGTTGAATGGAACCTACAACAATGATACATTCACATTTTTCCTTAACAGAAATCTGAATATTTCCATCATTTTCTTACATACATGCAATTTCACCTACACATCCACACTCTCACACAGCATTGTCAGGTGTAAGCAAAGGACAGGCTGAGTTTCCCAACAGAGATACACCAGCTGAAATCATCACTCGGACAAATCAGGAGACATGTGACACAATCAAGGACCTTTAATACATTTAACTCAGAATTTAGTCAACATTAGCTTTGATATGTACACCATATTTACATTCATGCATCCATGTGGAAGCCCACACGCAAACGTATACAATTCTCTCAGTGTCTCACACACATACACACATAAAAATACAGTACATACAAGCTATACACTAAATAATTCAAACATAACTGGTGTTTTTCTTGTCCCTTTATAACCTATCCTATTTTTCTACCACTAAGCTTTTAAAATATCATTAACCAGATAGATTTTATTTTATTTTATTTTAATTGTTGCCAACATTTATGGGCATAATTCATTGCTTTTCATTTAAAATATGTATGTTTCACTTTTGATTAAAAAATATTCAAATTGGGGTCAAATAACAAAAAGATCTGTTGAGTGATAGCACCACAATTTACCAAGTATTTTCATATCAGCTTTTTAAAGTAAAGGAAAAGGTTAACACCATGGAAGATTGGCGCTTACACATAATACAGTTTTATTTTCTTCCTGTTTTGAGCAGCCATGAGTGAGTTAGGTGAAGTGCAAGGGCAAAACCACACTTTCACCTCAATCACAGATACCACAAATACTGAGAACTGCCAGAGGCCACAAGCGAATACAGAAAGTACAGGCCACATGCACAACTTAAACAACACTGAGAGCAACTGCACACTTATAATTTATCTACCTGAACAATCAACCCATTTACACTCATGGAGGTGTTATAAAATAGTGGAAAAAAAATGTATTATGCCATTTTCTCTTTCTATTATATATTTTCTCACTATCACTGTAACTCAAACAGCGTTGCATTGAGGTCTCAGCGTTGAAAAAAAGCTAAATTACTCTTCTAAGATTTTTCATGTATTCAACAGTAAATTATTGCAACCTTTATTTATTTTGACAAAAATCTCAGCGAGTCACAACAAAAACAGACCTCATTATGATTTAAAAGCATTTATATCTGGCTCACAACCACAAATATGACATTTCCATAATACTAATTTGTGATTACTTAACTTGAGTTATTTTAAGTGACCAGAACAAATAAGAAGAGGGAGCTTCCTCATATATACAAAACATATATCAAAACACTCTGATAATTCTATATTTTTCTATATTGTATGCATTGATATACTATATATTTTCATCTATTTAATCCCTGTTCAGTTTATTTTTGTTCTTTAAACCTTTGGACAGCACGTGACAATGGCAGACTGTTCCAGTCAAGGAGAGGCACATTGAAAAAAGGCCATTCAATTTTTTTTGTCCTTTTTTCTTGTCTTTCTTTCTGTTTTTAAGGAAGCAGCAGTAAGCATCACTGCCATAAGCAGGATTCAACATACAGTTAAAGAACTAGAGCTCATCCTAGAGTCTTTTGTACAACAACACAACAGGTGGAAGGAAATGTGGAATACTGACATTTGGGCAAAAGAAGCATTCATTATTCCAACTTTATTAGTTATACAAAAAAAAAGTGAAGTTAACATCTTCAGATTTAACATTACACACAATTATTAGTACAAGGAAATACTTTTTTTATCAGTATGGCCTTTATGATTCATGTTTGGGTGGGTAAATGCAAAGGGCTTGGTTTTACATTTAAATTATGGATTTCTAAAGGTTGGAGATGTCTGAACAAATGTCATATATCAAAATACTCTATTATCTCTACAGTATGACATTAAGTCAGAGTTGAAACTGTATAGGTACTTGTATCTATCAAATGGCATTAAATTAAATACTTTCTATGTAATTCTGTGTGGTGACTATCAGCACATGTCCCGTGTTCTGTGTACAGGTCCTGTGGGTAAGCCAGCTGTCAATGAGTCCACTCTGTCTGATCATGTATTCCCTGCGTTGTCACACAGCAGGTTGGTTGTGCTCATTACAGCTTGTTTTCACTTCCCCCCCCATCTGGCTGGTCTTAATAAGACTGAATCAATATTAAAAGCTTGAGCTTCGACCATGTGGTGTCTTCATGCAAGGTTATGACTGAAACTGGAGGGTGATATGAGCCAAGTAAAACTCCAACTAAAGTTTCTGCATCCAAGCCTGGGCAAACTTTTATCCTAATCACAAGACGCCTCTGGAAAATCAAAAGGAGGAAAACCCAACGTAGTGTGAAAGGGTGAATCATTATTTTACTTTACTGAGGGTATATTAATAAAATGCGAATAGTAGTTGGGGGGGAAAAAAACAAAAAACAAGCCACTTGAACTCCTTACTCCAAAGGTCTACAGGCTTCTTCCAAGGTTTTCAGGTTCACTCCAACTGATGGGGTCACAGGTGTTACATGAGGACATTTGCCCGGGTGTCAGGCAACCGGAGTCCAACCAGACCTCCTCCAACAAGCACTGATGAGGCCAAAAGGATTGGGATGGCCTTTGTTATGCCAACAAGAGAGCCAAAGATCAGGTTCCCCAGGACTGCAGCCAGCTTACACAGAGCATTGCAGAACCCAAAGCCTGTTCCCCTGGTGAAGGAAAAATCACAGAGAAAAGATGAAATGCAAAAAAAGAGCGATAAATGGTTGAGAAAAGTGCATTTGATATATGTGCCTGTATGTCAGTAAAGATTTGTCACTTACCTCCTGACGGTAGGGAAGGACTCTGTAGTGACCACATCCAGTGAGTTCCAAGCAGAGATGCTCAGGCCGTTGTAAAGGCACAGCATAAAAATCATCATGGACTCACTGGTACCAAACCACAGAAAGAAACAGCTGATGCCCGAAAGAACCATGGATCCGCCTAATGGGCATACACGTAACATACACGCCTCGTGTTAAAACAATTTTTCATGCTCTGTGATGAATGTGACATCTATATTGTGAATCATTTAACATTTCAAAATTAAAATTAAATAATTACCTGTTCCCATTTAAACTCACGTTATCCCCCATTTCTTACCTAACATGGAAAGACGACCAATTTTGTCCATAAGAAGGGCAGACACGATGTTGCCAGGCAAAACAGCAAGAGTCCCTAGGAAGTTGATGAAGTAAACCCAGTAGGCACTGTAGTCATCATCAAATTTCATCTGGCATCCTATCTTGTTGTGGGTGAAAGTGCTGTTGATCACCTCTGTGCCATCTATTAGCTTTGATTCGTCAATGTCTTCCACATAATAGAGAAACAAAAAAGAATGGAGAATATAATTATACACATGAAAAGTAAAAGCAGAAATAAAGAGCCCAAAAGTCAAAGGGCAACATCACGGTGGCTGCATCTATGATTTTCATATTCAAATCACACAGTATCTCAACAGTTTTGGAAAGAGTATTATACATATTTTAGCATCTTCCTTGTCTGTCATAACTCACCTGTATTGTAGAAGGATGCATCAATGAATGTACAGTTCTTGAAGTAAGAGCCCACTGATGTCACATCATCAAAGTGGCAGTTTCGAAAGGTGGAGTCAATAAAAGTGACAGACTTCAGCTTCATATTGATGAATCTGAGAGAGAACCATTATGTTTCATCAATTTACTTAAAATGAAATATAGTCAACCACATCCACCTTCAACAGACTTTGTGATTACCAATTTACACATAATGCTTCTCTGTAAAGCTTTGCATCCATTCATCCTGCAAGTAAATAGACACATCTTACTGATCATTAATGAAGAGGCCATTTTTGTGGATCTGGTTCTCCAGAGTGAAGTTGAAGGTAAAGCCTTCAGTGCGTTCGTTATTGTGGATCTTCACTTTGGAGGCATATTCGTCCGCCTGCAGATGTTTGATGACATCAGGGAACCAGACGGACAGACCGTAATACCTGCAGTCACAAAGAAAAACGTGACATCAGGATATCACTTACTGCACAGCACAGGATATAAGAATGGATAGACAGGCGCAGTGGAAGGCTGAGAGACACCAATTAGTTTTTTTTCTTATCTTTGGCTCTTTCTCCCATATCTCTGCACCCACCAATGGAACATTATTGATTGGCAGACTGTGATTGATTTTGAGACCATGCAACTTCTACACAGCAGAGAGAACAACATGACAGAAATGCAATGTGGCCATATGCCAGACACCCTGGGGCTATTATCTGACCAAAGACATTTGTCTGGTTTTTCTGTGACAAAAAAAAAAAAAAACTCTGAAAGAATCTCACCCAAATGAAAGTGTGAACCACACTATGGCCAGACGAATCATGTTTTCTCGCATGGGGTAGTTGAAGCACTTCATTAGATTCTGATAGATCTGAAATGAGACATACTTCATATAGAATTGGGGCTACAAAAATAAAGCTTACAAACAACCCCCACCGACCCACCAAAAATAAAATGGTCTCATTTTTTAATCACATAAAGAGACAAATATTTACCCCATGTATTTCAGCCTTTATCCTAAAGAAAACCTTGGATACTGGGTTTCCAGATTCTGATTCCATTTCAACCAGTTCATCCATTTGTCTGGGAGTTTTGATCCTGTTCACCTGTTAAATTAGAAAAATAAAAACATTACAATGATATTTAAGGTGGGAAACATTTTAGCAATGCGCTTTTGCTAGTGTTATTCACATTTCTTGCATTGCTATGTAATATTTTCACTTGTTTCCACAAAACCGAGGGCCAAATTACACATGAAAAGTTGAATACAGTACGTGTGCAATTCCTGAAAAAAGTGTTGACTAAGCAGCTTTCCCAAAGTACAGCTCATGTTTCAAATAAGCCTGAATGACACAAAACAGCTTTCAGTCCCGTCATAATTCAGACATGATCCTGCATAGTGAAAGCATTAAAATCTGTCCCACCGGTGGCAGAAAAGCCTCTTTTCTTCCTTAAGCATTAGGAAACCCAGCCAAGACTGTGCATTGCAGAAACAAACACTCACAGTGAAGACTTTCTCCGGCTGCCCACGCGCTCTCATGTTGGTGTCATGGATCTGCTTGAGGATCATCCAGGCTTCATCATGTTTCCCAACCTGGCAGGAAGGAAAGACAGAGTGAGAGGGAGAAGATGAGATGCATTTATGGGACCAGTCTTGGAGCAACAGCTTGACATCCATTTCTTCATCATCAGAGTCACAACAATGGTGATCCATTTTATAACATCCTGCATCAGCCAGCCCACTGTCACAGATCTAATTACATCTCTTTTCCAAACACACAGCTTTACATGGCTCACACTGTTTTGCAATGACTAAACATCTGTGCTCTTAGTTTGTCTGACAGTTGTTGAATTTATAAATGAATGAATGAAATATAAATAAATACATAAATAAATCAATAAGAGCAGGAAGTTGTGGACAACCACACAACACTGTGACCTCATAGATACATCTGTTGTATCTATGTGTTATAGAGGAACGTGAAATCTTACTTAAATTTCACCATTGCAGAAGTGGTAATGACCACTAGGACCACTAGGGATGGGCTCCAAAGGTGAGTCAATCTCCACTGACCCCCTAAAATATTTACATTTTACAATTTACAGCTAAGATAAACATGTATATAACCTGGTATATCAAAACAAGAAAAAACGTTTGAGGTGGAGAGCTCATGACCAAAATGCACATCTATGACAACTATAGACCACAGGGGGTGGATTTTTACTTACTTTATCAAGTAAAATTATGTAAAGACACAAATTTATGCAGTATGGAGGGTGTTTCTGAGTGACAGCTGCATTGCAGTCTATGATTTTTACAGCCAGATGTCATCACTTTAGCTTCTTAGCTCCTAGAACTTTCAGTAAACTTGACTTCTGATCTGTGATTAAAGACCTAAGAAAGTATCATCGCTCTTCAAGTATAACATTGCTTGGTGTGCTGTAATTTTCCCATTTTACAATTTTTAGATAAACTGAAGTTGAGCAGAGTCTGCTGCTGCCAGTATCTTCAGAACTCCTGTGGGTGCCATCACAAAGAGTTTGCCCAGTTCTTTTTATACAGTCTATAGGTGGGTATACTATTAATAATTGTAAGGAATTGTTGTTTACCTCAAGGTAGAACCTGGGACTCTCTGGCATGAAGGTAAGTGCTACCACAGCACACACACAAGGCAGGGCACAAACAACAACAAACACCCTCCAGCTGTGAAACTGGTATGCTGAACCCATGCTGAAGCTCCATCCTGGAAACAGAAAAAAAAAACCCAGAAAAAATATACACCACTGGTTAAAAGTTTTAGGACACCCCAATTTTTCTACTTTGTTACTGAAATGTATGGACCATCACATTGAACTCTGAAACGAAACCACAGAGCATAAACAACTGACTTTCAAGAGGAAAAAAGAAATCATGGAAATCAATCAATTTATAAACCAAAATGTATTCTAAACTTCTGACTGCAGAGATACCAGCTCAACACACTTATTCTTTGTCATTTATTCTACAATGAAAATCACATATACTTCAGAATGATCTTCTCAACTCTGTTGCAGGAGTCCTCATAAATACATAACACTCCTAGGTTTCTTTTCTTTTACTCTTCTGTCCAGCTCTTCCCAGACCAGCTCAATGGGATTTTATGTCTGGAGACTGAGCTGGCCACTTCACTTCTTGTTCTTTTTTCCTGAGGTAGATTTGGCATAGCTTGGACTTATCTTGTAGGATGTTGTAAGATGCTGTAAGATCAACCTTACTATGTGCATTCTAGAAGATACCGCACAATGCAGCAAAATGCAGTAGTAACCATTTATGTTCAAGGCACTTCTCACCCTGTCACCAACCCCAGACCATCATGCTTCCTCCTCCATAGTTGACAGTTGGTGTTACACACTGATCTACAATTCTGAAATCTACATTTATTTTCAGTTTTGGGTAACTTTCTGGTAGTTCAGTGCTTGACTTTGTACCATTTGAAGCTACTGAAAAGTTTGAATTTCAATTTTTAAAAAAAAAGTAAAAGTTGTGGTGTTCTAAAACTTTTGACTGGTAGAGTATATTTTTTTTGTTAATGAAAATTTCTAACACAAGTTTTCTGGTTGTAAGTGATATTACAATTAATTTCCAGTGTACATGTGCTTTAGGGTTAAATTAGGAGCTCATTCTCATGTCACCCCCTGATGCCAGCTGATTTAGGTAATTTCCAACCTACAAGCCATAAAAATGCAAATATAATTACTTCACAAATATTGAATCTATGAATTGAAGAGGAGTAAGTAAATGACATCACATGCGGGTAGAGGCTTATACTTAACTTACATGTTAAGTAAGAATCTTATGGTGAAAGCACAAAGAGTCTGCAAATCAAGTATTTAAGGAATTCAAATGGAAGCACTTGGCAGTGTTATATTATGTGTTCGCTCAGAGGTGAATGGCTCTGCAGAGAGAGATGCACATGGGCACTGGTTAATTGATTGTGGAGAAATAGAACTGAGGGATTTTTGCAAAGTTAAATCTCATTGCACCTGATCTCAGCCTACAGGCAGTCTTCCAGACTCATTAATCATTGTAGCATGAACATACACGCATGCATTTTGCACACAAACAGCTGGAAAAAAAAACACCTCACATCTACTCAGACTTGTACATTTTTGTGAGTATGTGAACTAACGGAAATTAATATGTATAACTACACACAGATTGCAGTGACACATCATAATGCCATGTCACACTCCCATCCACAAATATAAAAGTAATTATACAAATACGCATCTACAATAATACATCATAAATTTTCATTTTCCTGTGCAGGGCATATTTATTTTTAACATTTCTGTGTAAAACATTCTCAGGAAAATGGGCTGAAAGGTGCATGAAACACTTCTGTCTTGTCATGATGGACAGATACAAGAAGGAGCTTATTCAGGGTTCTTACTTTGTCGAGGGTTACAATTTGTCAAGCAAATTTTGTACAGTGGAATTAAATGTGAAATTCAGTGAAATAAAGTTAAGATTGTGGTATAATGTTGGTTGACTGCACGTTGCTTTCAACCAAGGTAACATTCGCTGCAATTCTATATATAGAAGCATATTTACATTGAAACTAACAGAAGATATGCAGCAAAGATGGACTCATAAATGAATAATTCCCTGTGTCTGTTGACTTTTTTTGCATGCACTCAGTGACTTCTTTTGCTAAATTTTTTGCACAGGATGCACAGAAATGGGCTGATGTGTTCGTTGTGACCTCCCACGTCTCTTCATAGATCGTGCCTCATGAAGATATGGCTCCAAAGGGAACATAGCACCATTATCCATCAACGGGCGTAGGAGGGGAGCCACAGGGTGGGGAGGGGGTTAATGCTAATGGTTTTGCCAGAAAACGGCTGCTTTGAATTAATCCCCCAGCGAATAAAAATACAGCTTTGATAGCTGCTAAAAACAACTATTTTGAAAGGTTGTGGGCACCTGTCAGAGATGAGCAAATTCCTCTTTTAGGGGGGGCTAAACATTAAAAAAATAAATAAATAAATAAATAACAGGAGAGAACATTGTATAGCATAAAAAGGAGAAGCAATCAAAGACAATAAAGGTGTATTTTACAATTATTATTATACTTGTGCTTTCTTATTTGGTCATTTAAGATACAGAATAATTTACTTACAGACTGGCTACTTAAAGAATAATATCCAATGATAGTTTCAAATGTTGTCTTGAGTTCTTGAGTCTAGTTTTACTTCCATAGTCTTATTTTATGGAAGATTAATAATTTTAATTAATGACATCTACATGTATCTTGTATGAATTCCCACTCTGAGACCCTATTTATTTCCCTGTGTATATTTGAGTGTGTGTGGAGTGACCCAGACACACACAGAGAATTAAAGCAAGAGAGACTGGGAGTTCTTCAGGATTTACTGGCTTTTCTACAGAAATGTAGCATGACTTCCTGGCCCTGAGGGTTAGTGTTTCCCTCGTACGACTGGAAATCTCATTGCAGGGATTATGCTCATAATTGACTGAGACTGTGGAGACTGAACCAGCCAGCCTGGATGGATGGATGGATGGATGGATGGAGGGATGGATGGATGGATGGAGGGATGG
>JAOWBL010000024.1:6451461-6485215 GCA_028564865.1 Zenarchopterus dispar | reverse complement strand
GTGCTTTGTCTGGCTCCTCACCTAGGACCTGTTTGTCTTGGGTGACCCTACCAGGGGCTTAAGCCCCAGACAACTGATCTCCTAGGATCATTGGAACACTCAAACCCCTCCACCACGATAAGGTGTCAGCTCAGGGAGGGGTCCTTGGTTAAAATATCATCCATCAAATATATCTACTTATACCTATTCATACCTATTCAGTCTCACAGGGGTCTGCTGGAGCCTGTGCTGTCTTTTGGTGAAAGGAGTGGTACACCCAGAACATGTCCCCATCCCATCACAGAGCCATATTTAGACACACCACAGCAACTGCTCACAGTCATTCCTTCACTCCATTTGGAAACACCAATTAGCCTAACACGTTTGTCTTTGGACTGTGGGAGAAACCAGTCCAAAACCCACACAAGCACAGGGAGAAAACACAAACTCTGTGCAGAAAGACCCAAACTTGGCTTCATACTAACCATCTAGCTATGAGACAACAGTGTATCAAGTGTAGTGGAATTATTTTCAATTTGAACAACTTCATTTCAATACTAATAACCTTAATGTAATAATAACTTTCTCCAGCTCACAACCAATGACCATAGAGGGAGCAATGACTGTTACTTTATGTATGCTTTAGATGGAGGTAACAGAGACTGCATATCTCATGGTCCTGGGATTTTTGTGGTCTCTTATTAGGTTGCAGGTTTGGTTTGACTGGTTCTGTTTTGCTTTAGAACGGTTGTGTTAAGATAGATTTCCTCTTTTATTTTGAAAGTGTTTTCCGTGTATCATTTACTTTGTTAATCTGCTCTATCACCTTTGTCTACACCTATTTCTCATTAGTGCATTCGTGAACATGTGCACATATGGTCTTGTCTTTTCCTCCTTCCCTCGTCAGTTTGTTTTGTGCATCCTGGAATAAAAGTCTTTTTACTCTTGCTCTTGTGTTTTCCTGTCAGTTTTGATTTTTGCTGGAGTTTTTGAGTATCCTGTTTTTATAGCATCTTTAGTTCTTAGGTTTTTCTGAAAATAGAAGGATATTATTATTATTACTATTCCTGCCTCATAATCTCCTGCATTTACGTCTTCAACTCCTGAATTCTGACAGCGTGTGCCTGCTGTGTCAGATCCTAATGCCTTTAAAACCCCTGAGTGATTCCTGGAGAAAGTGGAGGGAAACAAGGGGGTAAAAAACTGATTGATGCAAGCACAGGGACAGCTTCTCAGTATTCACATCATTAAAGCCTGTTAACTATATCAGCACTACCAACCAGACTCCACTTCACTGTCCACTGCAGAAAATCACTCCTGCTGATCTCTGCCAGAACTTCCATCTATTTCCTTATTCTCATTTTTAGAAGAAAAAATTTTTTTTTCCATGTTAGAACATCATCCACCAAGGAAATGCAGTGAACACTGTGATTTTGTTGCATTTACTTCCATAATTTAAGCAAAGAGACAAGAGCTATGTGGTGCATCGTATGCACCACAATGGACAGAAGCCAACAGAATAGTTTGTTAATGATGCATGTTCTCTTCACGAAGACACACACAAGCATGCAGCTATATGCTCACACACACGCACACACACACACACACACACATACGCACACACAGGTTCTGAGTTTGAGAATTCTCAGAAGCAATGACCTGAGGTTTGAAAATCTCTTGGCTTTTGATTCAGATTGTTTCTGTTGGGAAATAACCACCAACACACCCTCAAGCCATGAGACTCCATTTACTATACTTCTGGATAGAGGAGGAGCACTTAGCTTAATGTACAGGACAGCAGAATAACCCATGTACACACATACATAACATTGCATGTGCCAAAGTTCTGTCTCTTAT
This sequence comes from Zenarchopterus dispar, assembly GCA_028564865.1. NCBI lineage: Eukaryota > Metazoa > Chordata > Actinopteri > Beloniformes > Zenarchopteridae > Zenarchopterus > Zenarchopterus dispar. The sequence goes on along the minus strand of JAOWBL010000024.1, from coordinate 6,483,379 downwards.
TTTTCTAACGAAGACATGCACACAGGTAAAATGCATTTTTGTGGAATTCAGTCTACATTTATTACATAACCCTGAAGTATAAAACTACATGAATAAGTTGATGATTTTCAGTACAAATCTTTTATAGGTTTGTAGCATATAGGTTTGCTTTTAAATGACAAAAGTTATTCATTCCCTAAAACACAATGACACTTTTCAGTTGAAATTTCCTGGCTATGTACTGTCCAGTTTCCTTTTCTTTTCTTTTTTTTTTTTTTTTTGGAGGGTGGAGTGGGGATAAGGGTGGGGGCATATCAACAGTACTGTTATCACTATTGTTTTCTTGTGCATTAGCTACACTGGTAACAGTTTGTCAGTAATTCACAGTATATCTAAATGATTTTAAAAATTGTATTTGAATACATTTTTCAAATAATAATCATATAAATATGAATCACATTAACAGTATTACTAATTAAAAATAATAATTAATGAAAGGTAAAAATCTGGGTAAGTTCTTTTCTAACAGAATCACAAAGAGTTGGAGCTTGTCTCTACAGATGCTGAATGAAACACAAGATTCACCCTTGATGGCTCACTGGCCCACCATAAAGACAGAGGCAATACATTTGCCATAGGTGCAAGCTCATACACCTGCACCTATGGCAAATTTAGAATCACTTTTTCAAATGCATGTATTTAAACAATGGGAGGAATGCCCAAAAATATTCCATACAGACACAGTTAAAGAGCCAGCAAATGCCACAGAAAGACCCAGACATTCATCAGGTTCTGTCTTACTGGCTGCAAAGTGACAACATGGGTCTAGTGCCAGCCAGCCCCCCAAAAATAAAATTTCCCCTGTTGGGTCATTTAACTTTTATTAGAGAAATCCCACTCTTCTTTCACTCATCTGAGATGTTTGTTTTCAGTTTCTGAAAAAGTGCCATAACATGTCACTTTCTCTCAAAATTGCATTGTATAGTTACAAAATGCTATTAATCTATTGTAATATCTCATATGCTAGATAATATAATTTATCCTAGTATATGTTATAATTATACTATAATATTTCTACTTATTTGAAACTACTGGATTAATGCTGCATGTGGATAATGTAATGTTTGAAAAAATAAACAGAAATCAGTAGCAAGTTATATGTATTTCAGTAGCCTAAAATATGTTTCTCCTTAAAAGTATTAGACTCAGTCTTAAGTTTGAAAACCGATATGATATCCGCAGTACAGGCTCTCTTTAACAAATCATAATAAAGGTGGATGTACAATGGAACAATTGTGTCTCCATCAAGATTTAAACAAAAATGGACAATGATAATAATTTTTACTGCATTGGGAAGGTAAAAGAATGAGCAAACCGATTTCATCTCCATCTTTACTTTCAGCCTCCTATGTACAGCTGGGCATCCACCCCATGCTGGAATAAGTTTTCATCAAGCTACAAGGATATGTTTTTTATATATGAAAGAAGAAAATGTCTACCTTGCTGCATCTACTTTTGGTACTTAACACCATGTTGTGTGCAAACAATGCACATATGTGGTTTGCAATGAAATAAGGGATTTTGGTACGCAAGCATTTTTAAAGCAAAATAAAAGGACACTGCTGTCACTGACAGAAGAACATGATGGATTAGCATAGCCCAAGGGGGGAAGTCTTGGTCCATCAAAATGTAATGAAAACTAATTTGAAAACAGCAGGCAGCTATGAATGTAACTCTGCCATGAGTTCTTGTAACATTGCATTCAGAGAGAGGTCATTACTGTCTCATATGTGGGAAAAATGGGTTGGGAACATTATGATTGATGATAGTACATTAGTTGTTGTCTTCAGGAGTTATGGCAGTTTGCAAAAATGTCTGACTAAAAATCAATCACAAGCAGAAACCATTTTACATCACAGTTATGATAAGCTTTACAATCAAAGTGCAACAGATGAAACAACACATTTACACTCTGACGAAGGAAGAGACCATAAAACTACACACAGCCTTGATTTAAAGAAAAAAAAAATTAAATAAAGTCCAAAATTTATCACTGACTTTAGAGAATTTTCTTCCCTAACAAATTGATCCTTCATAAGAAAAAAGACTTATGTACACATTTTCTGTTATTTCTACGGATATGTGATTTATAACATAGTTGAGCTAAAATACCAGAGGGAAGAACATCAAATGGATTGTGATTATTGTCCTGGAACAAATTGAACAGGGTATGGGAGGAAAAAATGTGAGCAGAATTCTGTTTCAGCACACACACCCAGGTGCTTTTCTTTTGCTGAGAGGAAAGCAAAATTTGCAAAAGGATTTAAAGTAGGGTTTGAGGCAGCAATGCCTGGTTTTATATAACCAGGATCAAAAGCAGGCAATTAATTTGGTTTACAACAAAGAAAAATCATTCTAGATACACAGAATGAAGAAATTTATGTTTTATGTGTGTATATATTTGGGGACTTCTGTTACTGTTTTCTGTATGGATGTTTCCATCTGAGTCAAAAGACCCATGTAACAGGTATCAAATTCCTGTAATTCATATTGCTTTGTGTTAATTAAATTAAACATTTGAGAGTAAGTAATTCTACATCATGTCACTTGATGCAATTTTGAATGGGGAAATTAAAAGGCAAAGAGTACATAGTAAGAATATGCATTATACAATAGTATTATGTTTCTTAAACCCTGCTAGATTAATTACAATAAGTCATCAATATCTGCGTGACTGACAACATTATTTGTAAACAGAATGCTTGCAGACATCTGTTTCCGGCAATCCTAACTATAATAGCCTATGCGTAAAAGCAGAGTAACAAATTATTTAAAAAAATTAGAAAAACTGAAACAGTTGCATGGTTTCAAAAAATAACACCATTAGCAAAAATGTGTCATTTTATGTATGGAAAAAAAAAAAATCCCCCCCAAACATGGACCTGCTATGAACACAGCGTTCATGTGAATCCCTCTCTCTGAAATGGAAATAAGTAATCTGTGAAATTTACGGTTTCCTGTCATTCAACAGGATACCTCCACTCCCCACAGAGCAGCTGGGATTATCCCCTGTGCCTCACAGTTCTGCTTCAAATTTATAGCCTGGATCAACTGTCAAGACAAGTGAGAGCAAAAAAATGTCTGTGTGTGTGTCTCTGTGTTAGTTTAATTACTGCACTGTCACCAGTCAGTATCAACCATGCATCCACCCCCTTTTTTTTTCTAAGTCAGCTTGGAGTTCTTCTGACAGTGCTGATGGGACCCACTCAAGCAGAGAAGTACTTTGAGCCAGATGGTGAGAAGGCTCATGTCCAACAGTTCCACTTGCAGCTCTGCTAGGGCTGAAAGGACATATGTCTCTCCTCTCTGGAGTCTGTCACAACCGAGGCTGCCAAGCCGTTGGGCCTGCTCCACATATGTGTCTTAATGCTGTTAAGCACTAGGTCTTAAGAGGGAGGTGGGGGGTTTAAGGCATAGCTGCAATTCAGGCTGTAAAATATTTCCTATGCTGCCTTTGCCGAAATGTACAACAGAGAAATGACCACAGGAAGGTTCACAGGGTGGTGGTATTCTCCAAAGACTTACACCTTCTTTAGAGAGGTAAGTTTGCTTATTTGTGAAACTTAAACAAATCTGTGTACTCACACCATCTGAAATACTAGATTACTCTTTGAAGTAAAAAAAACAGCTGTCATTTACCAACAACAGTAGCAAAACAATTCTGTTTACTGAATTTGCAAAACAGCATTTGAAACACATAAGCAATGTATCTTTTTTATTAGTTACTTAAATTATGTTTGTTTCATTACACAAAGTCAAATAAGCTTGGGACACTTTACACAGTGAGGTCAAAATCTTTTACAGTTCTGTCTATGACAATCCTTCACATTGATACAAAAAAAAAAACCTTTAGGTACTGGTAAATTTGTCATTCTTAGCGAGTAAAGTAAAAAACAAAACAAAAAATCCCAAAGGTTTATGAGGCATCATCTGTTTTCTTTGATCTATTTTCTAATGACAAATTAATAAATATTATTAAATTACTCCAGCCTACAGACAGCGACCTCAACGAAAATGTCCCTCTCCTTACATAAAATTAAAAGATACATATCTCGTCAATTCAACGAGACAGATTAATAAGATCAGAGAAATAGACTGTTTTCCTTTAATGCAGAAATAAGTAGAAAGCGTTGTTCCGCTTACTGTTGGCATGGAAATAATGTAAACCAATCAGTGGACGTTTAACAGGCGCCTTGGAAACACAAACCAATCAGGGAGTCACTTGTTAGAGAGTCAGACTGTTTGAAACGGCTACCCCAGCACTTTCCAACTGACGACTTAACTTGTGAAAACAGGTTGGTCGTATCTTTTCAACATATATATTAAAAAGTAAGTATACTGTCTTTTAATGGATTGCTGCCTAAAATGGTGTTGTTAGATGACTGTTTTCCCCGTTTGCAGCAGCCATAGAAGTGTGTTCCGGTGCTCAAAGATCTAGTGGGAGTTAACCTACTAGATGATACGATTACGATTTTTAATCAAAGCAATAATGATGAACAACAATGAAGTGAACTTTTGTTTAAGAACGTAGAAAGTGTTGTTGTTCTGAACTGTTTGTATTATAAATATGTGCTGAAGTATTGTTCAGTCACGTTTCGCCTATAAATTGAACGGAATATGTTGTAAAGTATATAATACAGCAACCCCTTACTTTGCACTTCTGACCCTATAAAAGTGTAATATCACTATACACTTCAGATAAAGTGTAGAGACTGAGAAAAGAGAAACGGGGAAAAAGTCGCTTTTATAGTCGTGCAATCGTTTACATAAGCTTGTTAAATGTCGCAAGTATTACCTAGAGTCCAGATTTGCACAATCTTAAGATCTTACATTAATAATGCCAAGCTCGGATCAGTCTCTAAAGTCCTCTCCTGTATATACCAAAATATTTCAAGAGGTACTTATGTGAAAAATTATGTCTCATGTTTTCTGAACCACTCTGGAAAATCTGGTCACACTCAAGTTGGCAGGTAATAACATTTTCTTTTGGGTTCCTTTAACCTAGTTTGTCCATTACTCTGAAACAGGATAAATATGGGCGGGTCAAGACCACATGGCCTTTTACTTTATATATTAGCTTTACTGATAAGGGATTTTCTTCATCAACAATTTCCTTGGTTATTGATTTTTTTTTTCTTTTTGCAGACTAATAATTTGGCTCTTCTATGACTGAATAACAAAAATCTTGAGTAATCACAGAATGTGTTTCTCAACATATTCACTGCATCAAATACATTTCTACCAGATGTAACATAATCTCTACTACCAATAAACTCTCAGTACTTTTCCTGTGGGACGTTCTTATCTGTTTGCTCAGTTGAATTCAAATGGTAACTTTTCCTTTTTTTTTTTTTTTTTTAAATTACCCAGCCACAATATAACAACCAGTTTGTAACCAGGTTCATTCAGGAAACCTGTATTATTTTAGCATATTTCAGCATAGACTGTATTTCTTTAGTCATGTAAAAACATGTTGTGTATATTTTCATAAAGAACTCATAGCGTACTCCAGATGAAGAATATAAGCTTTGATCATCCCAAAAGACATTTTAGTTGCATGTATGAAGTGAATAATATGTCATGATTTATGATGTAGATACGAGGTCCTTCTTTTTTTAATAAATAATTGAAATTCCTGCTATTGTATGGTTATTTTTCACCAGATGTCATCGGATGAGGATGAACCAACCACTCCTGTTCTCCCAAAAGACTCAGATCGGGGGAGCTCTGTGTCCTCTGACCTTCAGGTAATTAAACAAGTTAAAACAAGTGTTTTTTGTTTTGTTTTTTGCTCAAGGGGACAAAGCCACTTAAATGTATTGTATTTAAATTTGTTGGGACCATCCACAGTTTTTTGGGAGTTTTTTTCTTCCTCTTATTAAACACAGGTTCACTGCTTAATTCAGACCAGTTAAGATGTGATGATAGCAGTTCTATCAAGATATGTATTTGAATTTTTATTGTTTTGTAAAGCTAAGTGAATGACTGCTGGCATTAGTTTTGAAGTAGAGCTGCACAAAATGTTTCAGAACTTATGTTGTGGGACGTACATGTGCGATAGTCACACTGCAGGGCACGAAATACCAAGTAAGGCAAATTGACCCAAACACACCAAGTTATAACTTTTTTGTGCTGTATTTGAATCAGAAATGAATAAAATAAAAAGAACCACACACAAGTTTTGGTGCTGGAACATTACATGGAGCTTGTGCATGAGCATTTATACGTGTAGCATCAAACTATCCATCCATCCTTTTTTTTTCTATACTTGCTTCATCCTGTTCTGGACCTTTAGAAGGCCAGAACTTATTTCAGTCTGTTCTGCTCCACCTCTTGTTTTGTGCAGAAGGTGGAGCCCTGCAAAGGTTCTGTGTGGTGCTGGCTATTTGCCAACATAGTTTAAGAAGGATGGATTGGTCTACGTACACAGTAAATATTAAACAATATAATGAAAAATGAAAGAGAAAAAAAAAGTCTTTGTTTTTAAATTTAAATGTTTAAAAAGAAAGTTGTCCAACATTTTTCATGTGTTTGTGTGTTTGCATCAATAGGATGAGTATGAAGAGCTCCTCCGCTATGCTATTGTCACTCCAAAGATTGAGACACTTTCCAGTGCTCAACGGAATGATCAGATTTCCCAGAAGAAAGATGATGCATGGTTACAGCTCATACCAGGTATCGCTATTTCCATTCTGCAAATACCCATTAATCAATGTGTGTTCTTAGGATACAAACACGCATTCATTAATGTTTCTCACCAAAACTCAAACTTAGCCCTTCTAGGCACCTGCCCCCATTAAAAGATACAGTTTAAGAAAGAATTTTGTATTAAATTATGGAGAAAATGTTTTTTCTGTTCATCAGTTTTGTGTTTTCATCTCTGAAGCCCATCTAACAGACGAGGTATCAGTCTATCACAATACTTTGTATCTCTTTCCCCTACATTACCCACATCTTAAACAGTCCATCAGTCCCCCTCTCCAACTGCAGTTCTCATTGGAGGTTAGTGCTTTAACTGTCATGGAGCAGCGCACAAGGATATAGAGAGCAGACAGACTGATTGGTAATGATCTCCTGGAACTCTGCCCACACTGCTCTTTAGAGTTCAGACTTTCTCTTCTTCCCCTGCAGAATTTAATTAAGATGTTCACATAAATGCAGTTCTGAACGAGAAGTCATGCTCCTCTTATTCACCACTCTCACCATCACGTTTCACTTCTTAACCTGCCTGTTTTTGTTTTTAAACTATACTCTTACTTATAAATTGCTAACTACTTCTCAGAAATGAATCTGTTTTTAAACAATGGCTCACTTGCTGTCACTGCTGTGTCTTCTGTCAGACCCTGAAGTAGAAACTGAAGATGAGAGGCATTCCAGCAGGAGTATGAAATCATCACAGGCTTCCCCTTTGATTGTTGAGCCCTTTGCACACTTGACAACTTCTTATGGTAATTGTGGTTAAAAAAACTTTGAAACATATTTATTTAGCTTAATGTGTAATTGTATAATCATTCCTAACATCAAATAGGTTTAGAAATATCCAGAGTAAAAGATTATAATGTTGTTTTTACATTTTCAGTGTGTAACTGTTCTGTTTTATGGCCTCCAGTTGACCAAGCAGCAGGCCAGTCATCCAGCAGGGTGTCAGTGGTCTCAGACACTCACTCAGACAGGTTACAGACACCATCTGTGAAGTCCAGGTCCAACAGCCTAGACCCTCATGAGCTTGACATGACCGAAATGTTTATTTCAGAGGAAAACATTAACAAGATGGAGAACCTTCTGGACACATGGAGCAACAACTTAAAGGTTACTTTGCTTCTTCATACAACAGAGCTCTCTACAAGTCAGTTAATTAGTCCATTCTGTCTGCCTGAGAGATTAGATATAGTTGTATGGCAATGGAGATTATTGCTCATCCATCCATCCATCTCCACATATTTCCCAGGCCTCCTATTCCTTGCAACCACTTCCGGCTTCTCTGGTAGGATAAATGACAATCATGATGGAGAAGTTTTTGTTTACCGTGAAAATTTTTAATTTAATTAATAATCTTGAGTTTGCCTTGAGTGGTGAAATCCTAATGTGTTGCTAATATAATCCGAGACTTTGCAGAGCTATGCAGGAAGCAAATAACGGAAGTACATCATTTCATTCCCAAAATACAAAATAATACTTAGTATAAAGAAAAAAATGAATTAAAAAAGACTTAAGGATGACAACAGTGCTAATGATATATAGGTGCCAATTTGCTGGATTGGCTTGGAAAAGGTGTCAAGTGCTTTAACCACACTTAAAAAGCAATGGAGGGATCCATTCACCACTACGACCAATTTGCAGTTGAAAGACACTTTCAGTTTTTGTTTAATTTATATGCTACAATGTTCAGTGTCAATAAATAGCTTTTGTTTTCAATATGTACATTTATCAAATAACTATTATCAGACATTTACTTTGACAGTGGCTTAGAATTAATTTAAAAAGAAACTAAAAATGATTTATTTTGGCTATTGTTTTGGCTATTGATTTATTTGGCGATTGTTGGTTAAAATGGTGCCTTAAGGACCAGATCAGCACTAATGAAGAGATCGGGTCTTAAGAATACTTTTTGAAAAGAGTTGTTATCATTTTAGAAAAGGTTTAACAACTCTTCTCTTCTTAGTGGTGACCTTTTAAAATCATATGTTTTTCCATGGGAATGGTTGTGGAGGAGATGGGTGACTCATAATATTTTAAGTCCCTCCTGCCCTTTTCTTCTCATGCGGTGCAACTCCTTTATGGAGAGATGGCAGGTGACAAGCTATCCCCTGCTCATAAAGCAGAGAAGTTTGAACTAAGAATAGGAAGAGAGAATCATGGGCTGCAGGAGAAAAAAAGAAAAACTCTGCCAGTTCAGGTTCATAGAATTGATTGTGAACCTCTTTCGCTGCAAAAATACAACTTACTTTTAGAATATTCCCAGTAAATATAAATTTGTCAGTGAAGACTTGATGTGCATAAAACAAAGCTGGGGCTTAAGTTTTCAACAGGTGGATCAATCCAACATCCAACAAAGCAGAACTGGATAGAAAAAGCACTAGCTGTCAACTCTGTGCCCCTGTTTAAAACCTGTGTTAAACACATGATTGTCCCACTCTATTCCTAACTAGTCAAATGTGCTGACTGAGCTACGGAAGTGGAGGTTTGCTTTCATGGAGAAACACAAACAAGAGTTGATGAAGGAGAAGGAAAAATACGAAGTCCAGGCAGCTACCATGAAATCAGAACTGGATAGCCTGAAGGAGATGCTGCACACCTACGAGACCTCCACTCAGAGAAAAGATGAGGTGTGTGTATTGATTTACTTTCTTTGCCTAGCATCTGAGGGTTTTTTGAGACTAGTGTTAAGCCTTGAGCCATTTCATTTCAAATTTCAAAAGGACAATAATATATTTATCATCTAGTGTGTAACAGATTTATTTTCATATTACTTTGATAAATATAAGATAAAAATCAACATCCACAGGTAAATTAGAGTTCAAGTTATCAAGACATGCCTTATATTAACCAACCAGAACATAGCTGGTGTGAATACTGGTGTAATTGTTGAACATCTTACGGTGAAAAAAACGTTTGATGTTCAGGTATTTCTTGAACGATTTGTATATCTCTATAGCTCACTTGCAGTGTCTTTCATGCTCATGTTCTTGTCTGAGTCACTGAAATTACTAAGATAAGAAAAATCTTGTCAGTATTATAGACAGACTCTGTTATGTGTTATGCTCTCCCACACAGGTTATAGCGAATCTCAGCCAGGTGCTGGACAAGCAAAAAGAAAAGTTTGAAAAAATGAGGGCCTTCACTCACTGGAGACTTCAGCACTTTGAGGCCAAAGAAGAGGTAATGAAATGTGAAATATACTTTCAACATCTCAGTAAGTACATAAGCATAAACATGTATTTGCTGTTGCTGTTCTTTCTGTTATTGATCACTGAGCTTTATATATATATATATATATATATATGTATATGTATGCATTTACATAGTCTGGTTTGCATAATATCTTAAAATTGAAAATTAACTGGGTTACTGATAATTTTATTAAAGGCATGACAGAGCACCGTCAACAGCTATATGCCAAGCGAAAGACAGTCATAATTTTTACCTTTGCCACATTTCATTGTTTGTTTGGTTTTTTTTTGGTTTTTTGCAACAGGCTCATGCTTTTAAGCTGGCGGAACACCACTACAATTTACAACTGAAGAAGAAGGTATGGTCAGGTTGGCATTCTCTGACCCAGAGACACTGGAAAGTGAAGGTGGAGCAGGCTTGCCGTTCACGAGCTGAAGAGGTCTGTTCCAGGCTATCTACAGAATATGAGGCCAAGCTGGCAGAGGTAAATAAGTAAAATGCTTGGAAATTGAGTGTGAATATAGGTTATGGGTAAAGCCTGCAGTCTGCTACATTTTAATGAATAAGAACCACTCTAAATCATTATATTATCATCTCTAAATCAAGATTAAGTGGACAAAATGAAGGCTGTTTTGGGTAAATAGTGGTTTTGCTGGTACAGATGAAAAAACAGGGGGCCTACTCTGAGATCAAGGATTGAACATGAGTACTGTAATGTACTGTAATTGTTAGAGTGAACTGTTACTGTTTTAACCTGGAAATTAGTCCAGCAGTCAGAATGTTTTATGACAAGCATCTGCTGTGCTCAGTAGGTTCTAAAGAGCTCACTTGTTGATCACTCCTTTCAGGTGCTAAAAAGCTCATTTATTGAGCTTTCTTCTTTATATGATCCTCCTACCTAACCCCAGCTGCACTCCCACTAAACCCCCACTCCCCTTCCCATTTCAGGTGATAAAAGCTCATGTATTTCTATGTCTCTCAGACTCAACTGTCCAGCCTGTGTGTTGCACACTTGACTCTTGTTGCAACTAAAATAAAGAAATAAGCTTGGTGCTCACTGTGATTGTATCTTTGGTAAAGAACCTCTCTGTGCAATTGTTAGAATTGCCAGAACAGTACAGTAATTAAACTGAGTGTTGGTACCGTTCAGTGAATTGATGAGTGATTTCTCCATTCTCCACAGCACTGTGAGGCTATAGAGAAGGCTCAGGCCGAGATTTCTAGACTACGAGTAGAACGAGAGCGCTACGAGGAATCGATGAAGAAAGCCTTCATGAGGGGTGTATGTGCGCTCAACATGGAAGCTCTCAGCCTGTTCTCCACAACAGAGGGGCGACCAGACCAAGCGCCTGTCCATGAAGAGCATGGTCTGTAATCAGATTCATCTAACAACTCTATGAACAAGATTACTCATTGTGTTAAAAGGACCACATTGAAACCTGTTCATTATAAGATCCAGAACAACACATGTAGACTTCTACCCTGTATTATCAGATTTGCCTCTGTGTGATATTGATTTAACACACTTATGAAGAGAAACAAAAAATTAATTTTTCCTGTATGGTGCAGCCATGTGCTTTTCATAATGTTACTGATAAGTCATTGGATCGGTTTAGTGCTGACAAAGAGTTACTTTACATCAGTTGCCAGTCCTGAAAATGTCTATTGACAGCTGAAAATAAAGTACAGTGGATTTTTCACTTGGCTGCCCAAAGTGATTTCTGGCGGCTATGATAAAAAGTGATTGAAGGAATAATTATGTGAGAGGAAGACTTTTTTTTTTCTCTCCCCTGCAGATTCTTTGCTCCCCCAGGATGAGCCTGGATCTGCTACACCAACTCAACTTCAGCCATATCTCATCTCTTCCACAAGGTTCAGTCCAGTCCAGTTTGATCACCCAGGCCCTTCACACAGTGAAACAGATGATATGGTGATTCACTAATTTTCTTCTTTTTTTGAAAATGCACACTTTGGTTCATCTGTAATACTGGTCAAACATCTAGGCAGATATTCCTAGTCTTTTGTTTTATCAGTGTTACAATGACATCCATGTTTATTTTGGAGTTTCCTTAAGATACAAACAGAAGATAGAGGGGCATGATTCTTAAACCTAAGTAAAGTAGACTGGAATACTAATCAATATAGTTGTAAACAGCGATATGGGACAGTATTCTCAAAGAGTTAAACCTGCATTTGATTCTGAGGGAGGTCACAGTAAATACTGACATTAGCTTGTGAAGTCATTTGGTGCTGAACATTTGCTTTTATGTTATGTATACGTTATCTTGAGGTCAACAGATGTGGGACTTTCCATTTCTGATGCAGACCATTAAAAAATGACCATATATTAGCTAAACTATCAGTTGGTCTACATCTAATATGATCTGTTTTTTTATTCTTAATGAAGAGACTAGAAAAATATTTGGTAAAAAAAATCTTTAATAAAAATAATAAGTTTGTGAAGCTTTACTTTTGGTTTACATAGCTAAAAACTAGTCTCATTTTTTAAAATTATTTTTTATTCACCTAAAATGACAGAAATAATGTCATATTTGTTGCGTTATTTACCATTTATCTTACGTCTTGCTTTTATAAGTTTCACTTTCTCTAAATCCTCCCAACGTCCTAATTTTTACTTTTGCTTCTTAGATGGGTTGTAGAGCCACCACATCCCAGGAAGAAATACCCCGTCCCACTGCTATGGTGCATGGTGCATTCCCACTGGGGGGCACTGCAAGTTCCCATAAACAGGTTAGTGCCGTGATCTACTGAATCTGTTTACAAAATTAAAAGTAATAAACAATCTAGCTTTACAGCCGCTACACCAAACTATGTCATATCAAAGAAAAATTGGTTACAAAGAGCTTAAAAAAATAAGTGTCTCATAGGGGTCGTGGAGTCTGTGGTTTGTGTTTATGTCATATGAGCTAAAATGCCAGCAGTACCTGAGCTTCCAGTCTGTCAGCCAGAGAACATGTCACTGCACCCTTTCTGTATATTTCCTGTCTCTCTTTTGTATTATATGTATTAATGAAAGCAATGTCACCCCTCACAAAAAAAAAATATATTGAAAGCAATAAACAGAAACCTCTTGTACTGTATGCTTATCTTTGCATCTCTTATGTTCCTTCAGGTCAGTGGTCATATTCTTACTGCAAGTCAGCAAAAACCTTTAAAGACTGTAACGACTCGCATCACGGGGCGTGCTACTGGTGGTAGGGCGCCACGCTCCAGCCTCCAGGTGATGGGAGTATCTCCGCCAATGAGCTCTGTGATAGTTGAACGTCATCATCCTGTTACACAGGTAATTATGTGGCCCTCAAGCATTACTGTCAGTACACATTTGAGTCACATGAAGCTAAAAACAAGTCCTCTGCTGTTTCTTTTCAATCTTTCAGCTCACAATTGGACAGGCCACAGCTGCTAAGTTTCCTCGGGGCCACGCCTCCTCTGCAGGCAGAGGGTCATCCCGAGCACACACCAGCACATGCCACGTTCACTCCATTAAAGTGGTTGACTAATCACAAGCTCACCAAGACAAAATTTAGAAAAGTCTCCCTAAAAATTCTTGCAATAATAGTAGGATTTCTTTTTAAACAAAAAATGAATAACAAGTACATTTAATTTGGTATCTTGCAATAAATTTCCCCTCTAGTCTTGTTTCACAGTTTCCTTTCGTGAAATGCACGATTTGCTAAGCAAAAAATATTTTCTCAGGAAAGTAGCACATAAGGGTTTTTTTTCCTTTTAATACTAACTTGACAGAGTTTAGAGCTGTAAACTAGACATTTTTTGAAGATTTTATTTTAAATTATGCACTGCTGGAAGTGTACTTTATTCTTTAAATATAGATATTATAGTATTGATCCATGATGTGGCAACATTATAGCACAACAGCTGCTTGCATACTAAACCAAATCCATAGTCCAATTGTCGGACAGATGGTGGGTTTTTTTGTTTTTGTTTTTTTTAATAAATGATTTTACTGCAGCGTTTTGGGTTCAAATCCATTGGTGACACTGATACAAACAAAGAGGAATATCAGTCTGTATTTTGGTTTCTCGCTTTCTCATGAGATGCAGCAGCTCTTTCTGCTGGAATTTTCTGTGTCCATCCGAAGTTTATCTGAAAGACAAATAAGAATTTTATGGAGAAAAGTATTGGCTCTCAAGTCTGGTCAGTCACATTTATTTATTTGTCAGTACAGTTGCTTTTTGAAAAATGTTAACTGAATGCACCTGCAGCTTTCCTGTTCCCAGTGAGGATGAGGGCCTGGTAGAGATCTTTGGCAGGACTCGCCTGAGCCAACTCCTCCCCATGGAGCCAGATCAGCAGCATCCTGTTCCCATGCTCCTTATAGCTGTGCTGACCTGCGGATAAACACAGTGCTGCACAGTCAGGAAAGCAAATTAAGGACCACAAGCTTGTCTTTAAGTTTAGGAATCTAGGTTGTAAAACCTGAAGAAAAAAAAGTGTTTGAAAATATAATGGCATATTTTTTCAAAGCAAAGGTTTAGGGATTTAAAGATGCAGTATGTTGAAATTATGGGGTCTATGTTATAGTCTAGGCTGTGTGTGTGACCTGTCCACTGCTCCTCAATGGCAGACACATGGTCCTTGGTGAAGTTCCAGTGATTTGCCAGTCTCTTCCAGTCTCCTGCTTTCAAGAGTTCATACGCTAGGCGCCAAGCCATCGAGCGGAGATGCTTGGTCTCATACCGGTGGTCAAGTTTAAATGTTAGTGGATACTCACTCCAAACATTTTCATTAAGTTCAGGGTTGGCCTGAAAGGTCAATTAAATTATGTCAGAAGACTGATAAAGGCCACTGGCCCGACAACACACAGATGCTGGAGAAGACATTATTGCCAATGCAGCAACACATGCCATTAGTAATATTAACACCCGAGTTAACATTCTGAAAATCAATAATGGTAGGAAATCATGCATATCTTTAATTAAATTAATGAAATTGGCTGACAAATGTTTCTGACTTGAGAGCCATTCGTATAGTGAATACTTGAACAGTACTAGAGGGGATTTAGATAATCAGGAATGTTATTTGGGAAAATTAATAATTTATAATGAATGTAATGATTGATTTCAAAGCCTCAGTGATGGATTATATTGCAAATAAAAATAAACTGCAAAAGTTTTGAGGATCATCTGATGTTCTCTCACCTTTCTCCAATCATAGTATCTTTCTGCTTTGATGATCATGTCCACAATTATCACTTCGCTGGCTCTGGCTGCGACACCCAGAGCCGTCTTACCCTGCTACTCCAAATCCAGGATTAAATAAGAAGGGCAAACACAATTTAAATTTTACTGCACTTTCAAAAGTATGGTGGTTTTTAGCGTCTGTAAATTATGTTGCAACTAGAACTTTAGAAATTGATTGAATTCGTACCCTGTCCCGGAGGGTTAGATCCACGCCAGCTTTCAGCAGCATTTCTACAACTTCAGTCCTGCTGAGCTCTGCAGCGAGATGGATAGCAGTCTGGGACCTCTGATGATGGACAACAAAATGCAGTAACCATTTTTCCTGGTTTAATGTGCTTTGCTCATGTTGGTCGACACTTGACTTAACTGTTTCTAGCTGGCTTTTACCTCGTCAGCAGCATTAATATTACAGCCTGCTGCTAGTAGAGAATGGATTACAGGAATGTGATTGTTCTTCACTGCCAGGTGAAGAGGAGCTTCTAGATCCTGAGAACAAACATAGCTTTTCTATGGAATAAGCTTAAAAAAAGAGCACTGAATGATTACAAGAAAATTTAAAGGGAAGTAAGGTAAAATGTTTTCATTAATGAAAGTATGTACCGCTGCCACCTTGCTAGTGTTTGCTGACCTGATTTTGAAAATCCCCATTGGCTCTGTAGTCCAGAAGGAGTTGGACAAGAGAAGCATCTCCTTTTTCTGCAACTGGATGGAAAGCACTGCATTTGACCTGCACAGAGCAGTAGACCAGGCATTCCAGTGGTGACCTAATAATCAACCTAAAACGTATGATAGATCTATGTCATTAATATCAGAGCAGTAGAGCAGGGATTTCATTGATGTAGTATACTGTTGTGACGACGTTGGGGTCACAGCCAGCCTCCAGCAGCGCCAGAACACATTGTTCCTGACCGTTGTCTGCAGCCTGGTACAAAGCTGTTTCACCATCCTGCAACACAGACATTTCCTCTGTGGCATTCATGCTGATGGCTTGCAGAAACAGAATATTTCTCTCAGGAGGATTATGTTTTTAAATGATGAAATGTGCTCAAAAGAATTTAAACTGTTGTGTAACCAAAAATAATTCAGAAATCAATCAACTTTCTTACACATAGGGGACTTAGAAAGGCATAAAGTAATAATAATTTAAAAAAAAAGATCTGAAATTGGTTTATGCTGTTTATCTGGACTAGCACCTAACATAATCAAATAGTGTGATTTAACCTGAATTTTATCCATCATAAAATGCCAGGAGAATACTCAGCCAGAGGCATCAAATTTATCATGCAGAATTTGTTAATCAGAGCTGGAGTTCAAAATCAGATCAAGGATGGTGTAGAAACCAGAACATGTTTGATACATCTCAATTATTCCCAAGTGGAAGCGTCACCCAGCAGTAATTGAACCACTGAGCACACAGTCACAAACTAAACCACAACAGAGAGAATGTTTGTACGATTGTCTACCACATTGACTTCATCTCGGGTATCAAAGCTCTGCAGCAGCAGTTGGACTGCATCCAAATGGCCATTCCTGGCAGCTAAGTGCAGGGGTGTGTCTCCTTTCTGGCAGAAGGGAGGGAGGGAAACAACTCACATCAAAGACTGTGGTGACTTTGAGCTTTCATGCAGGTGTGACACAAAAATGTTGACTTCAAGCACATATGGAAGTAAATCCCCTTACATATACTGTAAAACATAAAACAAAACCATACAGAGTAAGCACACAGACCTTATCAGGATTCATGGTGGCCATGTTGAAGGGCTCCATCAGTATTTCTAACATTTCAACACACCCATGTTGTGCTGCCAGTGCAAATGGCCGATGTCCTGACTGGAATACAGGGAATGTAGTAGAATCAGCTATTTTAACTTACTTTACAATCCAATGTTACACAGTACTTTGTGGGAAGATGTTCGGACAGTTGATTTTATCAAAAAAAAAAAAAAACACCAAGCAGATACCTGATCATCTTTGTCTAGTTCTGTCATCTGCAGGTCATTAATAATATACTCCACAATTTCAGTGTGGTTGTTGATAGCAGCGCAGTGCATAATGTTCATTCCTTCCTGAGGTAGAAAAGGAAATTGAGATTTTTTTCTAATAACAGGAAAAAGGGGGTATATATATTTTTTAGTTGTTCATAGAAACCTCATCATACTATTTTACCTCATTCTCCACCTTCTGTTCAGCTCCAGCCTGCACTAATAATTTCAGGAGCTCCAAACTGCCAAACCAGGCAGCTAGATGAATTGGTGTCACACCGAACTATCGGAAACAGAACACAAAATAAAAACATAATTAATACCATTACTTATGCTGTTGTGAATCAATCATTTCCACTCTCTTTTACCTTATCCTTTTGATCCACCTTGACTCTACGCTGCAGAAGAAACTGAACAGCTTCATTGTTTTTGCCAGCTACTGCAAAGTGAAGGGCAGTCCTATTATCCTGAGATAAATAACATTAAAAAATATATTAGCCATTTCACGACAGTTTCAAAAGCTTAGAGCTGTTCTGGTTTTTGATCTGTGTGATTAAAAACATTAGAGCCTATATAATGCAGAGTTTGTCAGACTTACAGCATTCTTCACATTGGCGTTTAGACCTTTTCCAAGTTTCTTCATGGTCTTCACATCGTTCTTCTTAGCTGCTTCCATAAACTGCTTCTCTTCCTCCAGCACTGCACAACAGAGGAGAAGAGTTTCCAAAGCCCCATTTATATATGTATCATACTTCACAATAGCTTGCATGAACCCCGTATTTGAGCAGTGAGCAATGGGTGAATAATAAAATCCTCATTGACTGCTCCCCTAGGATTTACGAAGATCAGTAGGAGCTAGTTGAAATTAATCAAATACATCTGATTATCCTATCATTAGTAAGTGAGAGCAGTTCTGATAGTGTGCTGGTCTGGAGTACTCAGGTCAGTGTTAACACAATGCTAAGGAGGAAAAACATTAACAGTAATCTTAGAGGCATTATTGTTGCTGACTGTCAATCCAGGATGGGTTATGAGATCATTTCCATCATTCTACAGCTTGAAAAATTACTTACAAGTGAAAAACGCTAAAAACATTACCCAATTTACTCAGAAGAGGGCGTCCCAGGTTCACTTCAAGGTCAGATCATGCAATGCTCCAAGAAATGCGAGAGAAACTAAGAACTACGTGTCAGATTCTACATGGCTCAGTTAATATGTTAATTTTTCAGGTCAGCATCAGTACAAATAGAAAAAGACTTAACAGAAACTGTTTGTTTGGCAGCATTATCAGGAGAAACCTCTTCTTTCTAGAATGAACAAGGCAGCACACTTTAGGTTTACAAAGTTGCTTTTGAACAAACTGGAGGTTTTCCAGAACATTGTCCTTTGGACGGACATGATCCAAGCTAAGATGTTTAACCATAACATACAGAAGCATATTTGGTGAAAAGCAAACACAGCATACCAGCACATACACATCATACAAACTAAATGACAGTGATGAAGAGATTGAGATGGACTGATAATATGCGGTAGCTTTTTAGCCACAGGACCTTGGCAGCTTGCAGTCACTGAGATGACTATGGACTTCTATGTAAACCGAAGTAATTTTAAATCAAATGTGAGGCCATCTTTCTGACAGCCAAAGCTTGGCTTAAACAGATACAGGACAATGATTTCAAGCACAGCAGCAAATTTACATCAGAATGACTGAAAAACAATCGATGTGTTGTAATGAGCCAGTTAAAGTCCATATCTCAAATGGACTAAAATGCTGGACTAGGACCTAAGCAGAGTACAACCCAAATGAACTAAAGGAATGTTGACTAAAGAAATTATACTGAAAAGAAATTATTGCAATAAGGTGGTTCTGGGATGCCAGATAACTCACTTAGCTGAGCAGGTAGACAGAGGCTACAGTCCTCTAGGAGTCAGCTCAGGTTAAGCTACTGGCCTGTGACCCTTTGCTGCAAGTCCAGCAACTCCTTTTGAATTCTTGTCAATCTACTTTAAATAAAGGCCACTAATGCCACAATAATTTTTACACACACACAAAAAAATCTGGTTCTAAAAAGTCGACTGAGTTTTTCCACAATGTCTCTGCCTTGGCTTAGCTTCTGTTTAATAAATGTTAGCACTGTAATAAGTCATGAATAGTAATCAATCTGACACTGCATTTACTCTATGTGTAAAATAAATAAAATAAGATAAAGTAAAATTTAAAAAACTGTGTTCCTTAAAGGGGAGGACCTCACAATTAAGAGCTAATTATTAACATTGTACAATAAGTTCATTTTATCTATGCTGTTTTCTAGATAAAGTCTATTTTACTTTTGGTGAGTTTTCTGTTTTTGACACTCACACAACTCTTTGTTGTCAAAGCTGCTGTCCATCTCCTTGTCTGGGGGTTTATTGAGAAGGATGTCAGTAAATCCCCTGATGGTCTCCTGTTGTATCCACTTTCGAGGGTCCAGATTCTCCCTCTTAGGACAATGCTCCTTAATCATAGTTTTCAGTGCCAAGGCTCTTCTTTCCATTGCAAGGCTTTTGAAATAACCTTCTTTTTTACTCAGCTTTATGTGATCCCACTTGTCAAACAGCAGGCAGTAAGACTGGAAATGGAAGTAAGCAGCTGGTGTGTGTTCTTAACGCTGCAGGGCTGATTCATGTTTACTTTACCTGCTTACACCCATCAGAGGGCCAGTCAGCACGATGTATTTAAGATGACACACTTTACCCTTGTGCATAACTAGTAGGTGGCACATAACTGCGCCTTCATATAATTATTATATACCAAATGAGATGAGAATCAAATGTCAAACATTTTTGTTGACTTTTTGTCACAGAGCAAAGATTCACAAAGATAACACGAGGCTACAGTAGTATTTCAACTCGTCTTCCCAGAAACTTTAGGCTCAGAACAAATATTTATTTTTCTGCTAGAAACTTGTTGCTATAGTCTTCCTTTCTGGAAACAACACAAAAGAACTTATTTTTATTGCACATTAAATCGAATATAATATGTTTGTGTTTACTAGATTTTAAAAGCATGGTTGGGTTCATTCAAATGTCTTCAGTAAAAAAAAAAAAACAGCTCTGGTTTAAGTTTAACACTAAAAGAGAGTGGATGAGTGGTGATTTAAAAAATATTGACAGTAGTGAAGATTCATACAAAATTATTGTTTATTGCAACAACTTAAATTACTATAGCATTGTCATAGCTTCATTGTCAAAGATACACTCAAATAGCATAAAGAGAATAAATATACCAGGAAAGTAGTAAAAATAATTATAGTAAAATAAATGAATTAATATAATGTTAAGATCTACAAGCCAATAGAGGATCACAATTATCCTCATGCTCCATTCAGCACATATTAAATCATAACTTTAGCTTTACTGATTAATACACAACAAAAACTGGAAGTAAAATACAACATGAAAAATCACTATGATTTAAACAGAAATAAACAAAACTACCTGTTGTTATCCTTGACTTTGGGTATGGCTTAAAAGACAAAGCTTATACATGCAAGTGCTTCATTTCTTGAGTCAGCAGCTTTTTGAGGAAAAAAACTGAAATCACATTAGAGTGTGATGGTTGTGTAGCATGTTTCAAACATATCCAGTAACTCGCTGAGACTGTAGGATCCTAATTCACAGATGCCTTCATAAACCTTGTTTGCTTCATTCAGATGGAAGTTGGGATTGTGCATGAGTGACTTTCACCTGAAGAACTTGTCTATGGTGTTGCAAAAACCGAGTCCTTTAGCCTTTTTAGAAGGAGGAGAGGAAGGCGAGTCTCTTCTAAATCAAATAAAAAAACAGATTTTTTTTTTCACTAAAACTGAAATATTGAGATATATGTAAATTACTACTTTACTAAAAGTTTAGGAAACATGCAGAAAACACATGACAATATTTTAAAATATTTTACCTTTTGCTTTTGCCTTTGTTTGATTGCTTTGGCAGGTGATGCTCTCGCTCTAAATAACAGAAACAGACATCAGTAATATGACCAAAAAAGAAAAAAGAAATCCTAAACTTTTCTCCAACAATAAAAGAAGGCATTCATTGAGGAGAAACACATTTGCAGTATGTCTCCAGAAACATAAAGACTGCAATTTTAGAATCAGGCTTGTCTAAGAGGAAACCAGGCTTTGGTTCATTGAAGGAAATAAATAGGTGAGAAAGTGATTTAGCCATTTCCAAGACCAGGGCAAAGGGCACCTCATAGGGTGAAATGAGATGTCTTTTCCTGGACTGAATCAATACAAACTTCTCACACAATGCCTTTGTCAGTATATAACAAGGTCACCAGCCTCAGACAACCATTGCATGTAGCTTCTGTTCATCCCAAAGAAGTCACACACCTACAGTTTATGAACATTTTTAATAAAATTCCATCAGTCTTCAGCTGAAAAAGGTTAAAGACCTTCAGATTTAAGATCCATCCAGATACAAAGGACATAAGGATGACCAAACAGCAGATACTGAACCTGATGGAGTATTTAGCATATAAAGAGCAATGAACCTCAAGTATGTTAATCTACAGGAAAAAAGGGGTTAAATGAAGACAGAATATTGAATTCATTGGGTGGACAGAAGCAAATGTTGCTTAGCTATTAAAATAATAAGCAAATAAGTAGTCATGTACAACATTTTTCATGCACATGACTTGTTTTCATTTTATGAAAGCGAGCAGTTTTTTTTTTAAATCGATTAACAAAAACTGGCTATGGCTATGTTAAGAAAAGAATCATTTAATACTTCTTACCTGTCGTTTTGTTATTTGTAACTGAAGATGGATTTATGGAAAATGTTGTCTGTCCCCTGAGTTCATGTAGGACATCCTGGTTCAGACAGAGGTCAACATGGTGGTTGAAGACAGTGAGGTCATCAGTGTCCTGGGTCAGCTGACACACTGGGCAGATGAGGGCGGGGTCTTTGTCTTGACATAATTGAGACTTCGGTAATATCACAGGCTCGTCGTCACCTTTATTCAGCAAAACCTTTTGAACAGAACTGTCTTTCAAGCTCTGTTGGCCTCCTTGAAAACAACTTCTGCTTGACACCAACCCTTCACTGTTTATTGATTGCTCCTCATAATCTTCACACTCCCCACTCCGTTTGTGCACCATTGCACTTTCCCGAAAGTCATTCTCTGGATCCAAATCTGACTCTGCATCTGAATCTGTGCTTTCCTTTGCTGTTTTAACAGCACAACTGAGACATTCGTCTATATGCTTGTTAAACACGTTCAAATCAGTCGTCTCCACTGGCCTGAAACACACTGGACACGTGAGGGTTTTTGACTGTGTCCCACAACCTGATGTGGATGCATGGATCTGCACAGGAGAAACAGATTCATTTCCTGAGAGGTCTGGAGCTGTACAATCGTTTGTTTTTGTTTTAGTTGCAGACAGAACATCTTTAGAATGCCTGTCTAACGAGGGAATCACAGAAGACTTCTCTCCACTTCTTTCCTCTCCATTGCTTGCATTTTCCATCTGAAGCTG
Organism: Zenarchopterus dispar; assembly: GCA_028564865.1. Lineage (NCBI taxonomy): Eukaryota > Metazoa > Chordata > Actinopteri > Beloniformes > Zenarchopteridae > Zenarchopterus > Zenarchopterus dispar. The sequence continues at coordinate 6,460,726 of JAOWBL010000024.1, read as the reverse complement.
CAGTCTTTTGGCATGAGCCCGCTGGAAGAAAGACTGTTGGGGTTCCTCGCCAGTCTGGCATCCTCCTACTTGCTTGTCCTTACTTTGCCAGCGAATTTCCTCTCGTCTCTGGCCAGTCTGCACCAACAGATGACGAAAAAACTGTGAGGTCTGGCTGGGGTGACTAGAGAGTTGGTCTGTCTCAGGGATCTTATGAGTTATTTGGGAAGATGCACTGCAGTCAATCTTGCCTGGCTGAAGAAAGCCAATGATGCTTGTTTGCATGGGTGTTTTATCATCCACGCTGACAAAAGCAGACATTCGAACACCTACAAGTAAAAGAACAAATTATCCAAAGACAACTTCAAAATGAACACCACATGTGGTATTATATCTGCATGCAGAATGTGACGGATCATTTAGATGTATTTATTTATTGCTAAGTCTAATTACCCATGAGTCTCAGTCGGAGTGGTCGGGGGCTTTCATTTTCTATTTCTGTTTTCAGTAAGTCCTTAGCAACTGCAAAGATCTCTTCCACTGTAGCAACAGCATAAGGGAGCGTCTGTGCCCTGGTTTTCACCTCAAAGTATATGTTCTTGAGCTTCACAGTAACTGTTTTACCCTTGATGCAAAAAAGAAGAAAACACATAAAAACAGTAGAAACCACTTCTGTCTACTCTCTAACAACCTCCTAATTATTGACATAATCAATGGCACTGTGAGCAAGAGCCATAAATAGAAGAATCACTGTAAAATCAGTGTAATCCCTCATATCAGAGGGTGTTTTGTCACTTTTCACAGAAATGATACCATGTCCTAGGAAGACACTTCTGAAGCTAATAGTAACCTGTCTCTAATGATATTCCATTTTCTCTTGCTACCAAAGGATCCAGGTAGGAGGGGAGATGGTTGTGCCAAGCCATCCAGTCTTCTTCCATCGATTCAAAAGGAATGGACAGGTATAGATAATTGTGTGGGAGTAAAGAGTCATGGCTACTCTTGGAAAGCCACAAATATGATGTAATTTCTTTCTTTTCACAAACATAGCCTCTTTTCTTTGTCTATACAATAAAATGTTTATTTCTGTTCAAAGTTAAACAAATAGCATGCTTGTTTAAGCGTATATTGAGATGACTGCAATGTGTTAACACAAGATAATAAACATGGAAACAGGAGCATTAGTGTTTATAAGGACAAGAAGCAAAAGACCTTTTTGTTCATCTTTCTCATTCAGGAGATATGCTGATAAGATATGTTTAGTTTTTAAATGTATAAAGCAGCCCTCATTCAGTACCTTCAAACCTTCTTTCTTCATGTCCTCTGCCAGCTCTTCACAGAGCTCCCTACACAAAGACAACTGCTCCTCAGCATTACTCAGCTCTCTAAATGTCCTGTCATTATAAAGCAGTAGGGGACAGAGCAGAAATGAAAGGAAATTCAAAAGGATAGTTACACATAAAAAGAATAAAAATAAAATAAATCATGTTAATGGTTACAAATAGCTTCTTGAAAACAAACCTCTCTATACTCATGCTTTTTCTTTCTTCATGCCTGCAAAGACAGTTGATAGGAAAAATAAATCCTCACTCTCAGCTTGATTGGTTTTTGAATAAGTATACCGTATTTCATTAAAAACACACATTACCTGGGTATATATGTGGAGCCCAGACCCAAAGAAACCTCCAAGAAGTGATGCCAAGCTGTCTCTGAGAACAACAATGACAACAGCGCCATCTGCTGGCCAAGATGGGAACAACTGGTGATGCCCAGCGCATTCAGCATCTTCTCACTCACCTTTCCAATTCCACAAACCTGAAAGAACAAAATCAAACAAAAAACTTCTTTAAATATACAGTATTAACATTTTCTGTTATTAACATTATTTCCTTTCTTTCCCAAACTGATGAACACTACACAACTTTAAAACAGAAACACTGATTACAAGGGGAACGATTACTGAAAATGTTGATAGCATGCTTACTTTTGAAGATAAGTAAAATACTGAACAATTAAAACACAAAAGATACAACCACAAATTGTTGGCTAAGATGAGAAAAACAATAACATACTTATATTTCACTTATTATCAAGTTAAGGAACTACTACTTGACCAAGGCATGATCCCCTGTATGATTTTGCACCTTGAAGTGAAGAGTGACCTCCAATTTTCCAACAACAATCACATTTAACAACATTAACTCCTCTAATATGTGACAATTAAACACTTCTGCATCTAGCAAACAGCATGTAATGTTTCCATGTTGGTGATTTGTTGTGTACTTTGCGAACTGGAAGGTTCTGGATGAAGTCCATGACTGCCTCTCTGGTGGGAGGGAGCCTATACTGTCCATTGGGCTTGTTCTTGTCACTGCACACCTTGGCAAGCATCATATTTGGAGCAATTCCTACAAAATTGATATGGGTAATTTCATAGAGAACTTGTAATTGAATATCTGGTAAAATCTGCATGATTTTGATCATAATTCTTAACAAATTAGCCTCTATTGTTATAGTCATTACCAATAATTTTCAAAGGCTTACCTCTTAAGATGAAAGTCTCTTTATTAAGGAAGAACAAGAATGAACTCAAATAGAACAAAACCTAATCTATGCTGTATCACACTGATATTGTAATACATCCATGATCTATGAGGATATGGTTTACTATTAATAATGTCTGAGTGATTTTCCACTCACCTGCGCTGGCAGTCAGCATGGTCTTCTGCTCTATACGGAAGCGCATCTCTCTCACAGCCTCCTCCACAGATGTCCCAAACACCTCAAATGCACTAGAAGCACCCTCAGAGCCCAGCAGACAGGGAGAGGAACTTGGACTGTCCTCAAACAGGACAGGAGAGAGGTCTTTTAGGTCTGCTTCTGTCCCCTGAATATGCTCAGGTTCCTTTTCAGCTGTGCAAAATGCAATTCACACACTGATCAGATGCATTTCTGGTCTATAAAAGCAACTCATCACAACAGATCGTCTATCTATTAAGCATTTTGTATAGTTAGTCTGTACCTGCAGTCAGGGTGGTGGTGCGGTAACGGTGAGTACGTGAGGACTCTGGCCAACTCTCCCTCTGTTTCAGGTGGTCTGTAAAATCTAGATAGGCTTCATCCAGACTCATTGGCTGGAAATGAGGATCATAGTCTGCAAAAATCTCCCTGATCTGTCAGAGGGAATAAATTCATGAGTACTTCTCAAAATGCTAAAGGATTTTATAGCATTTATTTTTGTGTGTGTTTTAGCTCTCACCTCATCACTCACAGCTCTGTATTTGTCAAAGTTAGGTGGAACAATAACTAAGTTGGGACAGAGTTTCTTTGCAATGAAGCCTGGCATAGCAGCTCGGACTCCATATTTCCTGGCGTGGTAGTTAGACGTTGACTAAAAATTTAAAAAAAAAAAAAAATTAAAAACAAAAAAGATAAGTGTGTGCTTTGAAGTCAAAGAGAAGGCACTGGTACTGTTTTTTTGCACACAAGTTTTATAATTACAGTTTTTCATCATAACCTCCTGAGACCCGAAGAAAAAAAGTGTCTTTCAGTATCACTTTTTTGTGATTTCCTGGCTGTTTGGAGATAAAACAACAACTCACAATTTAGAAATTGCTAAAAATAATTTTACTTTAGATCTTACAATAGTTGACAGTGGAACAATTCCTCTGTAATAAAGGGCGAGACTTTAAAATCAAAATAGACTGACACCAAATTATAATTCCTGACATGTTCCTAAACAATAAAATATATGATTACCATAGGTAAACAAACAATATCACAACAATATTTGATTTACTTTTTCTGGCATCTGCGTTTTGCTGCAGTTTCACATTTTGTATCATGATAAAAACAAGCTTTCTCTTATCCCACCCAAACACATGAGATAACATTTAAAAGGCCAGGATGTCCTCTACAAAGCACATTAGAGCTTGATAAAGTAGCTTAAATGAGTCAGAATATATAAACCAAAAACCAATGTCCACTACATAGGACAAAATGTATAGGCTGGGTCTCAGGAGGACATAGTGTAGTAATAATTGAAACTGCAAATGTGCCTATTTTCTCATATAAAGCAATATTCGTTGTTCATTGTATCCTCTTAAAGGATTCATTTTTAACACAACAATATTAAAGGTCACTGACAGCCTACTGTTTTTGCTACAAATAAATTACACTAATATGAACTATGACAGAATTTTACATTACATTATATGTCTTGTAACTCTTCCTGTAACTTTCTGGATATTTTAACTTACCAGCATACTCATGGATCCCACAGCCATGGGTTTGTCCTTCAGCTCTGGACAGTCTCTCATCTCCACAGCAGCATAGAAAGCATCCATATCCACGTGCACAATCACGTGGCTTAAATCACGACTCTTCTCCAGTGCTGAAGCCATTTTTCCCACCTACACAGAGATTGGTTTGAAATTTCTATGTGACACCTCATCAAGTTTAAGCATCTTTGAAGTAGAAAGCAGTGCCAAATTTGACCTGGCAAGCCCATACCATGCCTAACCCATAGGTCTAACCTGAGACTGTGCTTTCTTTAATTGTTGTTCTGTGATTTGCGCCTTCTGGTGCATTATTTTCTCAATGCGCTGGTTCACCTGCTGGTCTCTCTTCCGCTCATTCTCGTAAAACCTGGACCCCTGCATTGAAAGGACAATAGTAAAGAAAAGTTGCATTATTTTTGCAGCACAGCTATAATGATGATACAACAGTATTGCCAGCTTGTACATCATTAACACATGGGTAACTCAAAGTCATGTGTAAATGTCTCAGATCCTGTATTTGTCGAACACTATAGCTTTGAACTTTTCTGTACAATATTGGTTAAGATGCCTACTTGTCACACAGAAGTCATTCACATCTTCTCTAGTGTGTAGATGGCAGTGAGTGGGATTGTTGTGTGAGCACCAACCTTGGACGACTCCATTATGATCTTATTGATCCTGTCCCTGTCAAGACCCTCCATACCAGCCTTGTTGTCATTGATTGCCATTCTGGAAAGGAAGCCCTCCTCTTTAGACGATGAAGCGCCATTCTCCATCCTTTAAGAATTAGCCTTTGAAGCGTTCTTTCTTTTGGGTGCAGCCTGATCTTGTTTACAAAGATTTCGACCCTTTTATCAACTTACTTTCAGTTTTAAAATATCGTAGATCTGCGGATCAGTGCATGTCTCTTCTTAACCGGGACTAAACAAATTTATAGAGCAAATAACTGCAGAACGTACTACTAACAAGAATAAAAATAAATGATAAAAACGACCAACCGTCTGCAATTCATGTCTCTACATGTTTTGAAAATTATGACAGCAGCGATTTTGGCGGTACTTCCGCCCACGTCATATGTAACGACAGCGGAAGTCGAATGAAAAACGAGTGACGAAGGTTTGGCCTGAATAAATTTACAAACGACAGCAAGTATTTATGTGTAAAAGTGTAATTTTTGTGTAACCTCTTCTTACAGTCGTTCAAATTTTATAACCATAAGGCGATACAAATTGAACTACTTATTTTCTCAACTACTACCGCATATGCATATTTCTCACAACTACATTTTTCCCTTCATGTTGCTCATCTTAATTTTTTTTTCAATTGACAAGGCGAAGACCAATATATTAAATAAAATTAATATACTCGTATACTGAGGTAACGAGGATTATAAAAGAATAATCTACCTAAAATATGGCCTACTGAACGGCTGATTCTGATGCAGCATTCAAGAATAAGAGTTTGATTACTCCTTACCATTTTTTCAAGATTATGATAAATGGATTTAACTTAAAACTCTCACACTTCAGATTGATAAATTAATTTTTTTTCTATAAATCTTTATATCCTATTCATATGGTTTTAAAAAATTAACACAACTCTGAAGTCAGAAAACTAAAGTCTAAATGTTGGTTCACTTTGTTCTGAACCTTGTGAAGGAATGTTTATGGCATGAAATAGTGATATGCTCTGATATGAGAGAGGTTCATGAACCTCTGAGTGACGTGTTATCTGTTTGACTAAAGTACACATAATATCTGGCATGCAGAAGAATAGTGATCAAGGATTATATTAAAATGAACCTTTGGCACAGTTTATGATCACCTCAATATGAGGGGCAAAAGACCAACAATATCAAACAAAACAGCAAAGCCTAAAATACAACAAATAAAAATGCATTTCACAACCACATTAAAAAACAGTACCAAAAACACAAGAATAAAGGAAATAACATTTATTTGTTTATTTAGTACATGGATGCCTGAGCAGAAAATCACCAAAACACATCAATAAGTTACAAGCCACAGAAAAAGGAAATAATTTTTCACCAAACACAATAGAGACTATCACAAAACAAGCGACATAAAATACTAGCAACACAGCTCAACATAGTGGCATACAAAACTTATGGTATCTGGCACTTTTGGAAGAAGTCCACACTACCATTTGTCTAACATTGGCACTTTTTTTTCTTGGAAGTATGATGCCATGCCTAAAGTGTCATGACAGATTTGTAAGTACAACAACATAAAGAAGCATATTTTATGAGAGAGGTTGAGTTTTATGACAGTTGGGAAGAAACTCAACAGAATAAAAAAAGCACAATGGTGTGCCATGTGGACATACCTAAAATAAAATAAAATAATAAGCAGAGAAATTTGTGAAACAACGTTTACAAAATCAGGAAATTACAACTCCTATGTCTAGTTACAACCCATACAAAATGGCACGTATTATGACATTGTACCCAGAAGCTGTTGTTCGTGTATTCACTAATAAATTCGTGCTATATTTATTCCTATGCAGTTTAAGTTATACAGGACTCTATCGTATGAAAAGAAAAAAACCCTAAACAAAACAATGCTCTTATTTCTGTTCAAGTAGATACAGTTTCCGGTGAGGCTGTAAATGTAGTTACCTTGACTACAAGCGGCGCAGTGAAGCACACACAGAGCTCGCGTGGCTGCGGCTCCTCCCCCCCAGATGAGCTCCCAGCTATTGCTAACAGAACTACGGAACCGTCAGCGATACGCTGCGCTAGTCGTTGCAGGCTGAAGTTGAACTATAGTGTTCATACGAAAGTCTTTTGGTAAGGTTGTCTCGACTGCGGCACAGATAACTAGGAGGAAAAGTCACAAGTTGCTAAATAAAGTTAGTGTTAGCTAGTTGCGTCGGTTGACAGCTAACTAAGTTAGCTAGGCTTAGTCGACGTCAGTTTCAAAACAAAGCCAGCAGAACTAATAGATGAAGACCCAGCTGTCACCTTCGGACTAGCGAGCGTTGTCAGAAGATTTAAAATAAATTGTGTTACCTATTCGCTTGTTTGGGTGCTCAGTTAGTGACAAGTTAACAATATTTCGCCGACGTTAAGGTCGAGTTGAGCAAGCTGCGAGCAGGTTTGTACGTGACGCCGTTCAGCTGATAACTAATCAAGCAACTAACGTTAAGCCGCGTGATTTTTGTCGACAAAATCCGATTCAGATTGTCTCGAAACTTGGAATTCAATGTCCGAAAAAAGTTCATCGTCAGGTTCGGACGATGATGTGGACCCAGAATCCGGACAGCCTGTGGAATTTGGTGGCGTTTTAAGCAAGGTAACTTTATTGTAATAGTTTTAATTGTGTATTTCGGAGTAACTCACAACGTATGCCTTTGAGTAACACAGTACTAGTTTGAAAGCCACTGAAACACTACTAACAAGTTACATGTCTTAACTTGAGTTCACTGTGCTGATTAAAGTTATGAAATCTATTGATTCTATGGAGCAGCTCTGTACTAATATATCTTGTCTGTCTCCAGTGGACAAATTACATTCACGGGTGGCAGGACCGGTGGGTCGTGTTGAAAAACAATACTTTGAGTTACTACAAGTCGGAGGATGAACGGGAATATGGCTGCAGGGGGTCTCTGTGCCTTAGCAAGGCTGTCATCACAGTAAGTATAGTCGCTCATATTAGGAAGGACACTATTATATAAAAGCATGAAAACAAAAAATATAATGAAAGTCATTTTTCAACTCTTTCATCAGTAATCTGTTGGGATTTCCTCTATTGGCTTTGAATATTTTGATCACATCTAAACACTGGTTTGAGCTTCTTTGATCCACATTGCTCATTGACTTAAAAGGCAACTGCTTTTAAAATCCAAAAGGAGGCTTGTAGTTTACCACACAAAGCCACTCAGTCTCAAGAGGTTACTGAAGCACACTCTCTACCCTCTTTTTCTTTGATTATAATTGTCAAGTTGTAAATACTGTTTCTTATGATCAAATGTAAGCTTTGACCACTTAGCTATTGGACCTGCATTTGGCCTGCACAGGTGAGATAAGTGGAAGTCTTACACTTGGGTTAAATATTCACTGTTCTCTGGGCACACCACCAAGTACATTGGTCAAACAAATGGTTCACTGTGAATCAATAGGATTATTTAACTCAGAACTGGATGGAAACCAAGGTATAAAAGCTTACTGTAAGTTTCTTACAATGAGAATGCATATTTGCCTTAAGATATTGGCAGTTGTTGTGTTTGTGCACACTGGAAAGGTGGTCCATGTGCTTTGTATTTGTTATCTAGCAAAATCACTGTGTTTCCAAGAGTGTATGGCTTTATTACACTTGCCTTTTTGTAATTTTATTACCCACATAGCCATCTCTCACTGCCTCTTTTCTAAATATCTAAACACAGATGGGTTTAAAGAAACTGTAGTATGAGGACTCAGGAATGAAGAAAAAACACTGCTGCCTTTTTTTTTTTTTGACATAATATCGGTATGTTATCCATTATGTAGCCACCAACCCAGACCAGACTGTTCTCATACCTAAACGCAATATGCAGGACATGTGACTTTCAAAAAATTCCTTTTATATGACAAAGACTGTTATCAAAAGTCCCCATCAGTTCAAACTGCTATTTAAGCATTATTATTTTCAAGTACATTACATCTTTTTGCACAGAACAATCTCATAGAAGAAGATATGATTTCTGTTTATTTTTACACACTTTAATCTCAAAAAACAAAACAAACATGTATGTATACAAAGACTACTTTATAGCTTCTGTGCTTGCATTGAATATCCCTGTGTCCTGAACGTGGAAAATAAGCCAGTGCAGCATAGTTGGACAGTAGTGCTTGCAGTAGGGGAAAGGTAATGTTCCAGTCAGAATGAAAGGGTTATAAACCAGATTGTAACATTGAGGTTTATGGTCTGTGTCTGATAGGTCACGCTAAGATAGATAACGGTCACTGGTTAGAGAATTCAATAGTAATATCAAGTGGATGCATTTGA